>PVJN01019126.1:0-37860 GCA_004026805.1 Lasiurus borealis | reverse complement strand
ATGACTCTGGGCGCTGGTGCCAGAGAGGTGAATGGAGAAGGAGGGAGGAAGGGACGGTGCCAGGAGCCTGGGCTTGGCATCTCCCTCTGGGGAGACCCGGGGATGCCCTCGAATGTCCAGGAGGCTGGTGACCCGCCAAGGCGGGGTGGACTGGGAGAGGGAACCTAAGAAACTCCTGGGGAAGGGAAGGAGGCCCCCCCCTCCCCCAGGCCTGAGCCATGTGCAGAAGCGAGAACCGACCCCCAGGGGTCGCTGCGCCGCTCGCAGCGCCAGCCGCCGGCGGTGGGAGCCCGGTTGTACCACCGCGCAGCTCCCGCAGGGGGAGCGGCGGGCACCGCGGCGCCCGGCGGCCGGCTCGGGAGACAGCGGCGCGCGGTGCAGCGCAGGGCGCTCTCCCGCCGCTGAGTGCAAGGCCCGACGGTTCTGGGGCCGGAGGCGCCAATGGCTGGGGGAGGGTGGGAGGGTGGGACCCGGCTTCCGAGCCTGCCCCGGACACCCCCACATCCCGTGGTAGAAGCCGAGACCCAAACAAAGGCGGGCGGCGAATAAAAGGCGGCGGCGCGGAGAGCTCGGGGTTGCGCGTTGGGGACCCGGTTCCGCACCGGGCTGCGCGCGGTCGGTGCGCTGCGCTCCGGAGCGGGACGGGGAAGCCCGGCCTCCCGCAGCTCCTGCGAAGCTTTTCCCTGCGCCTCCCGCGAGGAGCCCGCTCCGCGCCGCCGCCGGGCGGCCGCAGTCCCCGGCCTCGCCGGCGCGCCTCCCGCCCGCGCCCGCGGCTGAGCCCGCTCAGCTTGGCCGGCCGAGGTGAGTGCGACGGCCGCCGGGCGCCATCGGGGTGTGGGCTGGGCTGGAGGGGGGGATGCATCGCCGCGAGGAGCCGGGCGGGTCTTCCGCGCCGCCCCTACCCCGGCCGGCGCGGGGCGGCGTGCGAAGTTCTCCCGCTCCCCCAGCCAAGCGCGGGCTGCGGGCCTCGGAGCCCACCTCTCCCCGGGGAGAACCCAGAGCTCGCCCCGCGCGGCCGTTCCCCGGCTCCGCACCAACTCCCGGCGGACCCAAGCGGCCTCGGTTCTGCGCGGGCCAGTTGCATGTCCGGCAGCCACGAGGCATCCAACCTAACGGGGAGGCTTCCGACCTCTGGCCCCTGGCTCGCCGCGGCGGGCGGATGGATGGATGACCGAGTCCATAAAAGTTGTCCGCCCGAACCTGCCCCGAATCGGGCTCTGGGCCGGGCTTCGAGCGGAGGGAGGGGTCGGAAAAAACGTTCGTGGTCACCTCTCCACCTATGCGCCGCCTTAGCGCGCGTCACGCTCTCAGCGGGACCTTTGCGGGGTGCCGGGGCCCCCACGTAGCCGCGCTGCAGGTCCGGCTGGGCGCGCGCGCGAGCTCTTGGGCAGAGCGGGCGAGGGAAGCCGATGGCGAGTGCGCGTGGAGGCGGCGTGGGCAGCGGGGCCGTGGCGCGCTGGGGATCGGGGAAGGGTTCTGGCGCGAGTGGGTGCCGCGTCCCGTGAGTCAGCCCCGCCTCTGGGAGAACTTTTCCCAACTCCCGGGGGGTGGGGGTGGGGGGTGGGGCGCAGCCAGGCTGGGAAGGCGCCTCGGGGAAGGCTTCCTCTCCGGGATGGGGGGCCCCCTCTCTGCCGAGGAAGCCGACGCCACCTCCCTGCAGTCCCCCCGGAGGCGCGGCGAAGATCCCGCCCCTCCGCGCCTGGGTCAGCACCGCGGACAGCGCCCCGCGGGGCAGCAGCGTAGCCTCAAACCCCGGAAACCCACTTGCACACTCACACCGACCCGCAGGCCACCCGCAGACAGCCCCCGCGCAGATTCACAGTCCGTTCACGCAGACACATGTCCACCCGCAGGCCACACAGTCCACGCACCGGGGGAAGGTCCATCCACGCGCACGTGGACAAGCTCGGGTCTTCCCAGGAGCCCCAGCACTCCAGGTCCTGTTGTCTCCGGACCCCGAATAAGCCAACTCCAGAGCTCACTGCTGAGACCCCACAGGGGTGGGTATCCAGGACTCGGAGCCCGCAACACACACACACACACACACACGCACATGCACACACCAGTCCCGCTCCTGCCAGAAAAGCAGAGCAAACCCTCCCCTCACCCTAGAGCAGACCCCGGCAGGAACCCGGGCCTTTGCCAAAAGGAGGGAGGAGCTTCTGGCCCAGCGGAAGCTGCGGGCAGAAACCCAGCCTTCCGAAATCCTGGTTTTAGGCTCAGAGTGCATTTTGCCGATCCCCCTTCTTCAGACCTTACCCCAGACGAACCTCCTTCTGCAACCAGGGTCCGTGCCCCGCTCTCTGCATCCTTCTTCACTTGCACTTTCTGTGTCTTTGTTCCCCTGCTCTGTGTTCTCCTCCTCTGGGTTTTGTCTTTCACACACACATCCTCCCACCCTCTTCTTTCTTTTGCCTTTTCCAATGCCTCCTTCCTAGCCACCTCTACTCTCTCCCCAACTTTCTCCAGCCAGCCCACTCCCATGTGGGAACAGATGGCTCCGAGGGGGAGCTGACTCCATTCTCCCGGCGGATTCTGCACCCCTACTCCCCTCTTTGGGAGTCTGATATGCACACCCATGGCCTCAGCACCTTCTGCCCCGTCCCCAGGAACACCCAAGTCCCCTAGATGCACCCAAGTCCCCACAGTCTCTCCAAGGGGCCAGGATTCCACGGCGAGTGGCTCCATCTCCACTTCCCTGGGGACCTGACTTTGTCACGGACCTGGCACCCCTGCCCTGGCTTGCCCTTTGACGCTGCTCCTCTGTTGCCCTGACTATCCAGAAACTAGGCTCCGGTGTGATGTGGAGGAAGGAGCTCTGAGTGCAAGTGCGGAGGCCTGGGACCTAGTGTCAGCTTGGCCACCGATCAAATGTGTCCTTCAGCGAATCCCTTCTCTGAGCCTCAGGATTCCTGTCTGGACAGGACCAGGGCAGGTGGAGGTGACCTTCCGGGTCTCCTGTTGGCCCTAGTAACGTGGGACATCGACTGTCTCATGAGCCTCTGGCGTGTGGGTGGGAATGAAATGTTCGGTTCTAACCCCAGAGTTTATTGTAAGCTTTCTCCTTCCCCAGAGCTAGTGAAGTCATCCTGTCCCTTGAACCAGGGATGTTCAGATGACTTCCTTTATAGGACCAGAGATGTCAAGTAATTTTCTTGAGGTCACCCAGCTGAAATGCAACCTCCACTGGGGCGGACAGTGATTCCACGGCCTGTAGATCCTCTGTAGGAACCACTGTTTCTGGTCGGTGGATGCTTAGTGAATAAATGAACAGACAAACGAATGAATGAATGAATGAATAAAAGAGTGGAGACTTAAACCTGGATCTCCTGATCCCCAGAGCTTTGAGATCATGGGTTAAGCCCTTTTCTCTATAGTTTAGGCAAGTGTCCCTTGCGCCCTCTCCCTTCCCCACCCCCCTCTTTTCCTTCCACTTGCCTGGTCATGCAAAGGCAGATGAGTTGTCTACGACTCTTTCTCCCCCAGGCCAACTCCGCTTGTAAATGACCACGGAGAAGGGACTAGCTGAGAGCAGCTGTAGAGGGCCTGCTGCTGGGTAGGGCCTTGGCAATCAGCCCCGAGTCCCTAAGACTCGAGAGTAGGCTGTGCATGGGCAGCTGGCCAGGATGTGAGGCTGGGAGCGAGGACAGTCACTGCTACCATTTGGCTAAGCAGCCTCTTCCCACAGCCCCATGAGCTGCAGAAATCACCTTTACCGAGGAGCAAAGTGAGATGCCGGGAGAGGAGGTGGTTCCCCTGAGGGCAAACAGCCAGCCCACGGTCAGTCATAAAAATAGGCACCCACAAATGGAGGTGGCGGAGGCGGCGGCCGAGGCGGCTGATAATAGCGCTGTCGCTGTTGATAATGATGGTGGCATCATGATGATTGGAAGTTGAGGGATTGGCCTCTCTCGTTCCCTTTCTCCTCTTTGAAATGGTCTCCCCATGTGAACCTCTTATACTCCTCCCCCCACCCCCCGCCCAAATATGGAGACACGGGGAGCTGGGACAGTGAGACAGGGGTGTCTGGTTGTCGGTTAGTCTCAGCCGAGGAAGAGGGCTTGTCATTTAACATCCTCCTCCTCCTCCTGCCCACCCTCCCCCACCCGCGAGCATCTCTGCCGGAGGACCGGTGTCAAAGTCTGTCAAACCCCCCTCCTCGCTGGGTTCCACATGAAAGGCCCAGCGAAAATAAAGAGCAGTGTTGGCCCGGAACAGACTTACAAATATGCATGTTTTCCAAAAGTCACATTTCACGGGCAAACATGCTCCGGCTGCTCGACAGAGACGGGAGGCCTGGATGCTTCTGGAACCAGTCCAGCGAGGGTGGCAGAAAGCGAGCTCCCCCTTGGCCACCGGAAAGCCAGGTGGCCACACCCCCACTCCTCACCAGCTGGAAGGTACCGGGTGGGAGAATTTCCATCGCTACGTGTCCGTGTGGCGGCTCTTTGGAAATGCGCATCAGACAAGGCTGAGGGTCTGGGGAGCGGCAGGCTGGGGATAACAATCCTGATAACAACGGCTACATTTGTTGAGTATCTACTATGTGCCATTATATGTCCTATCTCACTTACCCTTGCAACCATCTCATGGCAAGTGGACTGTTACCCCCATTTAATATATGGGAAGACCAAGGTTCAGAGGCGCTCAGAGGTTGCCCAACTCGGTCCCCCTAGAGCAGTGGTTCTCAACCTTCCTAAGGCCGCGACCCTTGCACACAGTTCCTCATGTGGTGGTGACCCCCAACCATGAAATTATGCTACTGTTATGCATCATAATGTAAATATCTGCATTTTCCGATGGTCTTAGGTGACCCCTGTGAAAGGGTCATTCGACCCCCAAAGGGGTCGAAACCCACAGGTTGAGAACCGCTGCCCTAGAAGAAGCCAAGTTGGGATCAGATTTTGACCTGAAGGAAGGAAGAGCCGCTATTTTGCCCAGTGCTCTACATCATTTTATTTATTTAGATTTAATCCTCACCCAAGGGTATGTTTAGAGGAAGTGGAGAGAGAAACATCGATTGGTTGCCTCCCGTATGCACCGGACCAGGCATTGAATCCACAGCCTAGGCATGTGCCCTGACGGGAAATCGAACCCGCAATCATTTGGTGTCCGGGAGGATGTGCCAAACAGTGGAGCCACCTCTGCATCATTTCTGGTATTCGTTCGTTCGTTCATTCATTCATTCATTCATTCAATAAATATTTTTTTGTGAATGTAAATTCCTCTGCTTCCTGAGTCAGAGGTGAAGGGCAGTACTGTCATCTGAGTCTAGCTCGGGCCATCTCTCATTGGCCCAAGGTGGGGACTCCAGGCTTCTGAGCTAGGGCCGGAACTGGCTGCCTCTCCTTTGCATCTCGGGCTCTGTCCCCAACTATGAGGGCTGTAATCCGTCTGCCAGAGGGATGGGATCAGGCAGGACTAGAAAATATTTAACTCCTAAGAGGCCGGGGCTGCAGGGAGGGGGAGTTATTTCAGAGAGGCAGGTGAGCTGCCCAGCATCACACAGCATGTTGGCGTTGGCCGCAGAGCCTGAATCTCAGGGTCCCAGCAGGGCACACCATGCCCCGAGAGGGAAATGCAGCTGGTTCCCACTGCCCCCTCCCCCTCCCAATCCCCTCAGCATGGAGCCTGACCCAGGGGGCCTGTCTCAGGTCCCCAGCTCTTCATCATCACCATCACTAGCAAATATAGAACATTGCCACGAGCCAGGCAGGGAGCTAAACGTGTTCTATATATATGAATGGATGTGATTCCCACAACAGCCACAGTGTGCTTGTTCATTCACCAGGGAAGGACCAGCGGCTAGAGAGGTTGGCTTCCCTGCCTAAGGTCACACAGCTAGTAAAGGGCTCCCAGGAGCAGGTTCACCCTGGCGGTGAAGAAGGAGGTTTGGAAGCAACGCCACGGGAGGAGGAGCAGACGGACAGCAGCGGGCTATTTATACAACACCTCCTGCCCTGCCATTGCTTGCTGGCATTTGTGCCGGCAGAAGCGGCGTCTCTGCCAAATCCTGGAAGGAAGAAGCCTGGTACGGGGTCCTGGGGCCAGTCCTTAGGGGACAGAGGGGGTCTTTCTCCCTGAACTCAGGGGAGAGACCAAACTAGGAATGGAGAACCCCAGGCATGCGCTTGACTCTATAACATCTGCTTCCTCCCTTGAGGGACCCAGAGTGGGGACCTGGGCCATTTGGAGAGGGCCATTGGGTGGCACATTAGCGTCTTCTGTCTGCAGTGGGCTTGACCATTGGGAACAAGGAGGTGGTGGGGACAATAGGAAGGACTGACTCGGATTTAGATGCCAGTGGGAGCCGTGCAGGTCTCTGACAGGGGTCGCTCTTTGGAACCCAGGAGTGATGTCCCCAGGAGACAGTGCCAAGAGGTTCAAAAAGCCTTTCTCCTTATATCCCCATCCCAAGTGCCTGCCAGCAGCCCTACTGTGCGCCAGGCACTAGACATGTGGAAGTGGGGAAGCCTGCCTCTGCTCCTGTAGAGCTCCCCAGTCTCGAATCCCCACCCTGGGACCTCCTGCCCCCATGGAAGTGAGGGATGAGAAGTGCTGTCTCACCCAGGTCCCCCACCAGAAATAGACGAGGGACTCATGTGTCTCCTGGGACTCAGAGGATATGACCCAGGCATGTGGTCACTCCAGGGTCAGGAGGGACGTTTCCCATGGTTATGCCTGCAGTGCACCTGAGTGTCTCCCCGCCCCCCACCCCAGCTCGATGTCCTGGTGGGAGGGGGTGCAGCTGGGAAGACTCACGCCTGTTCAACCATCTGCCTGAAGCCCCCGGCACACATACTGGCACCCGGACCACGCGTCCTTTGCCAGATCGTGTTAATAAAGGGGACGTGACTGCCAGCTGGAAGCCACTCCTGTCCTGAAGGAGAACGTGGTGATCTGCTTGTCTCTGGGGAAGCAGCGCAAAGGGGCCTGGAGTTGGGGCCGCTGTGGCTGACGTGTTCCCGCGATGCTTGGGGAAGAGCGTTGCGTGCTTCCCTCCCGTGTTGGCCTCTGCACCATGGAGGGTTTCTCATGTTCCTAGCCGGCAGAGTTCTGCTGGGTGACTGCCCGAAGATAACCATGATGATAATATTGGCCAACGTATTTTGAATGTTTACTATCTGCCAGCACTGGGCTTAGCGCTTTATAGGTATTATCATCCCAGCCCATAATAATGCAGAGTTACCATTATTATTTCATTTTAATGATGAGAAATGAGAAGCAGCGAGACACTGAGCAGCCTGCTCAGTGAGCAATGGAGACAGGAGTCAAACTCCAGGCGAGCTGGCCGCTGGGGATGCCGTAACCACAGCCACCACAAGACAACGGAAGCTCACGCTCTGACCCGTATGTCATCTTGATTCGGGTCTTCAAAGATGAGCATGATTGAAACCGAAATACCTTCTGGATCCTTCAGTAATCTAGGTAATGTGTACTTAAGGATTTGAGTCACATCCCTGTTGACTAGGTGACGGGCGTGGGTTGGCCATTTGCCTCTTGACTGCCAAGCAGCCAGGCAGGTCCCTTTTCGGGTGTCCAGATGTGGGCAACATCTGGCAGACTGGCAGGACTTTTCTGGCGGTCATCCAGATGTTTCCCCTTTTCACATTCCGCGGAGACACAGCTGGGGCTTGCCTCCCTCCGGATATGCTTCCATGAGGGAAATTCCTGGTTGAAAGCACTTGCTGGTTTAGTTTTGTTTCTATACTAGAAGCCCGGTGCACAAAATTTGTGCACTGTGGGGGGGCCGGGGAGGGGTTTCCTCAGCCCAGTTTACACCTGCTCACGGTTCAGGAGCCGTGAAGGGAACCCCAGGGGAGATGTCTCTCCCTTGGGAGATGTTCGACTGACTGACTGACTAACTGACTGACTGACTGACTGACTGACTGACTGACGCGGAGGTGGGAGAGCCTCCAGCCCTGAGGTGCCCCCCTGTGGGACTGCACTGACTACCAGGGGCAGCTCCTGCATTGATCATCTGCCCCCTGGTGGTCAGTGCGTGTCATAGCAACCAGTTGTTCCACTGTTTGGTCAATTTGCCTTTTATCATATAGGATTAATTTTTAGAAAGAGGGAGGAAGAAAGAAAGAGAGAGAGAAAAACACTGACATGAGAAAGAAATACTGTTCCATTGCCTCCCACCCATGCCCCGATCGGGGATCAAACCTACAACCCAGGTGTGTGCTCTGACTGGGAACGAACCCACCACCTTTTGGGGTACAGAATGACGCTCCAACCGACTGAGCCTCACGAGCCAGACTCTTTGCTGCTTTTAAAGCATCACCTGTGACTTCACAAAGGCAGGATGGTGGCGTTGTTCTTCCCTGCGACCCCAGCCCGAGAGACTGGCCTGAGCTAGAGAAAACCGGACTCCGGGGAAGTGGCAGCAGGGAAAGGGGAAAACCCTCCTTCCCTTCTCAGCCCGGGACGCCGGGGCGAGGCTGGCTGGTGAAGGGCAGGCCGCTGAGTAGCCGCTGCGCGTTCCCTGCGAGACTTCCTGACTTTCCGACCCCGTCCTCCGCCGGTTTGGAGCAGATGGTCCCCGAGTAGCAGCAGGCACTGGCGATGAAAAGAGACAGGGCGGCGGAGAGGCATTCTCGGGCATTAATGAGCAGGAGAATAGATCTGGGGTGAGAAGGTTCCCAGGGCCTTGGGGAGGAGAGGATTTCAAGACATTGCAAGGGAAGATCATGCAAATTTAGCGGCGAGGCCTTATTTTATAAAGCAAGCACCAGCCGGTGAGGGAATTAAGGCCGTGAATGACTAAGAGAATGAATGAATGAACTGGTAGATGTATGAACTGGGGAATGGGGCTGGTGGGCTTGAACAGCCAGGGCCTTGATTGGGTGGGACCTGTCCCCTGGGGTCCCCTGCAGCTCAGGGTCAGGGAGAATCAGGATGAACCCTTGAACCTTGCCGTCTTACTGTGCACCGCACCCCCATCCTGTTCTGCAGGACCTCCGGTTACGGGTCTCCTCTGGCTCCTGGCCTCGGCAAGGTTGGAGCCCCAGGTGGCTGCAAAGTTGATGGGGGCTGCAGTTTCCGCACCCCGAGAAATCTGCAACCTTCTTCACCTTCCCAGCTGCTCCCCCAGCCCTGTCACCCCTCCTCTCTTGTCATACTTCTGTGTCTGGCCCTTTGGAACTCCAAATGACAGAACTGGGAGGTACAGTGGTACCTCAAGATATGAATTTAATTCATTCCGTAACCCTGAGGTGTGGGAAACTATGAGACGCTCGAGTCTCGGTAAACTGGTGGGTCCTGTGCAGCCGGCCAATCCGTGCGATTACTCATATCTCAAATGTTGCTTGCATTTCAAAGCAAAAATCGCACTCTCGACGGCTCGTATCTCAAAAATCTTGTATGTTAGGGCACTTGTATCTCGAGGTACCACTGTACCGGAAAGCTCACTGAATCTAGCTCTCCCATTTGACAGACAGGCAAATGGAGGCTGCAGGAAGAAGGAAAGACTTGCCCAGAGTCACAAGCAAACGGGAGACAGAGCGCATTGCTGTGGAAAGACTAAGGAAGGTCCCACCAGACAGGATAACACCACGTCACTGCGCAGGGACAGAAGGGGCCTGGGATTCTTGGGCCTAGCGAGCTTCCGGGGGTCACTCCCAGCCTCTGGGGCCAGGGTCAGTGGTTCTTAGTTTCTGGGGTCCTGAACTTCCCAAGCCTCTGTGGGAAAGCTGGCAGATTTGGCGGGTGGTCCTTGGGGATCTGCCCCCCATCCTAAGCATCCTGTTGCGGCGGCTCAGCTCCAGCTCTGACCCCTGTCTGTAGGCAGCGGCACCCTCGTGGAGGGTGGGCTGAGGCTGAGGCCAGTGTGCGACACCCCACCCTGGCAGGGGCCTCTGTGCCGGCCCCGGGTGTGACGGGGCTGATGGACTTTGACATCCTCTCTCCCCACTATGCACACCTGAGCTGTCAATCAACAGGGTAGCCAGGAAGCCCTTTCCCTGTGCCTCTGACCTGTGTGGGCCCAGAAGATATGTTTCTGTGAAGACAGTGAAATGGGGTGTCAGTTCCTGATGCTCTTCTCGCCCCCTTTCCCTGGAAGCTGCCCCTCAGCCTGGGCTGTACCCAGACTGTGGCCAGAATGTCTCCAGGGCAGGCACTGAGTGCGGATGTGTGTGTGTGTGTGTGTGTATGTGTGCCCACCGAGTGTACGCATGATTGTTCATGTGTGCAGGCCAGCAAGGTTTGGGAGGGCTGGCTCTAGAATCCTGGGAGTTTTCAAACATGTAAGATTCTAATAAAACCTAATACACCGAGAAGAGGAATCAGCTTATCAGAAATCAGGTTCAGAGAAATCCCTTTTCTTAGCTTCGGTTTTCTTGTTTGCAAATTGGAAATAATCCTTAAGGCTGGAAACCCTGTAGGAACATGATCTACAGTGGAGCCCCGATGCAATAGCCGTCCGTCCCCGGGCTGAGGGGCTCAGGGACAGGGAAGTGGCTTTGTCTCGGGGACCCGGGGCCTGAGCAGCTGCCAGCATCTCCTTGCGGTGCTCTTTCATCGGTGCTGCCTCCTTGACCTCCACCAGCCCAGGCAGCAGGGGCTGGGGGAGCCCCAAGTTCTCAGAGGGGGCGATTCGCTCTAAGGCTTCTCCCTTTCTTTCTAGGCAGTGGGGCTGGGGGTTCGGGCTCTTCTCAGATGGCCACTCAGACCAGGCCTGGTGGCCCCTTGCGGGGGGTTGATCACTGTGCATTAAGTGCCTTTTCATCTTTGAGCTTCCGGTTTGCCCTCAAGCTTCTCCTCGGTGGTGAGACCCAGGAGAGTCTTGCGACCTCCTGGACCGCAGATGTGCGGGGAGCAGGGGGAGAGAGGCCTCCTGAGCTAAGAACTGGCAGTGTCCCAGAGAAGCCCATGACATCCGGTGCAAACTGGTTAGCAGACCTGACACATGGAGTGATGATACAGCAGGACCCACCCTGTGTGCTCCCCAACAATAGCTTCTGGTTAGGGATGAAGCAGAGCGCACTTTAGAGAGCACCTCTCTCCAGACGGGGGACCATCCGTCCAGAGATGTGAAGCGACTTGCTCTGGGTCACCCAGCAGGCCGGCGGCAGGGCAGGTCCCTACTCTAGCCTCAGGGGGGCCCCCCCTGGGCTGCCCCACGCACCCATCCCTGCTTCCCCTCCTCCCTGCCTCTGAGCCCGAGTTCCCAGGAAGGGCTGGCAGGGGCTGAGGCGCAGAGATGCCCCGGGAATTGTTTTACATATTTGTTAATCGGGTCTCAGAGAGAGAGAAGGGCCCCGAGCTCATCAGCCAGGAAGGAATCCAATTTGGCTTTTATGGCCGTGGTGATTGGTCTTATTTTGCAGGGATCTTTTTATTTGTTATTAGCGCAGCCATCTGGGGGCTGGGGAGCTGACTGGCTGCTGGGCCCACAGGACCCCCAGGCAGCGGCCGGGGCTCGGAGCTTTGGGGTTTGGGGGTGAGGGGGTGGGAGAAGGCAGTCTGGACAGGTTGGCCAAGGCAGGCAATGAGGGTTTTCAGGAACCTTCTGACCCCGCAGACAAAGGGTGTTTGAGGAGTTGGCTGTAACTCTCGGTTCTGTGTGTTGCCGGTTTTATTAAGCTTTTATTGCCTTTTCCTCGGAGATGCAAGGCTGCCGATAGGTCTGGGACGTGAGGCCTGAGCTGTGAAGGCAGAAGAGGGGGAGGGCGGGCCGGAGTGGGCCAGCTGGGGAGGAATTCCTCTGTCAGAGCGGCCTGCAGAGGCTCAGTCCCAGCCCCTCGCGCTGCCTCCTGGAGCTGACGCTAGAACAGAAGTGGCATTAAGTGAAGTACCCAGTGCTGAGTGGGCACACAGAGCGCTCAGTGGGTGGCAGCTCCATAGGGCCTGGCAGGCAGGGAGCCGTGGGCCTGCTCTTTTCTTTCACTGCCCGGCCCTGCCAGGAGGAGCTGGTTGGCAGATTTGGGTGGCCTGTCTGTGTGCCCCACCCACCCGGGAGCATAGTCCTGTTCCTGGTCCAAATATCATTTCTCACCCCCGCGCCACCCCCATGGCTGGAAGAAGAGGCACCTCAAGGCCTGAGTCCTGGCACAGATCCAGGAGGCTGAGGCCACGCCCAGTGCCAGGGGGCAACCAATGTGAGCCAGGTGGGGGGAAGGGCAAAGGCTAGATCATGCTGGGGGTGGGGGGACTGGAAAGGAGGAGAATGGTCCTGGACCACCTGCAACAGAACCACCTGGGGAGATGATGTACAGTAGCGGTTCTCAACCTGTGGGTAGCGACCCCTTTGGGGGTCGAATGAATGACCCTTCCACAGGGGTCGCCTAAGACCATCGGAAAATGCAGATATTTACATCATGATGCATCACAGTAGTAAAATTTCATGGTTGGGGGTCACCACCCCATGAGGAACTGTATGTAAGGGTCGCGGCCTTAGGAAGGTTGAGAACCACTGCTGTAAAAGGATGCCCCGTCCCCCGAGTCTGGCTGGCTAGATCTGGCGTCTGGCCCAGGCCTTTGCATTTGTGCCAGTGATTGTTCCCACTCCAGTCCGAGGGCCGATGTGGCAGAGAAGGAGAGTCAGCCCTGCCATGAGCCAGGGCCAGATTCGGGCGTCTCCCCATCTTCGAAGCTCACAGTGATTTTACTATGTGACTCGGCAGGTGGGGTACCCCCATCCCCTCTTTACTGATGAGGAAACTGAGACTTGCCCAAGGCACCCAGCTGGTGGCCAAGCCAGGTGTGAACCCAGGTCTATCTGACTACAAAATCCAGGTCAGCTCCCTCCTCCCCCTGAACATCAGGCCCGGGTGCTGTGGGACCCCCCGGTATATCCTCTGGGAGTTGGGGGACCGGTTCTGGTCTCCTGAGCCCACTCGCCAGAGACCACATGGAACAGGGACAGTCACAGTGGCTGTTGTGACCATTAATGTTCATTCCTCTGGTGCCGACCGGTTCCCCGGGTGATCTATTGGCGGGAGCAAAGCTTGTTTGCCTGATATATATGGAGCTGTTGGGCATACGAGTCAGTGCCCACAGCTTCCTCACCAGCTGTCAGCCCGGGCGGCCATCTGTCCTCTCAACGCTTCATCCCCACAGTCTGCCCTCCTCTGAGAAATGAGTGTCCAGGGCAGGCCACCACCGCGCCCTTGCCCAGCTCTCTCCCCTCTCACCCCCACCTGGACTCCCAATAAATAAACCCAGATTTTGTTTGGGGGGAAGAGCCTTCCTCTGAATTTCTCACCTTCTGCTGGCCAAGGTAGCCCCCAAGAATGGTATAGATTCCTTGGGGGGCGGGGGACAGGTCTGATGGGAGGAGGTGCAGCTATCTGCCTCAGCTGCAACCACAAAGCAGGAGTTCTCAGGGCTGGGGAGAGGGGAGGTTGGTAGATTTAGGAAAACTTTAGGATCCAGCTGCTAGGAGGGCTCCCTGCTTCACCCCACTTTCCCTCTGGGATGCTTTATGTCCCTTTGTATTAGTCAGGATTCTCCATAGAAACGTTTAAAGGACAGATGGCCAATAGAATGTAGAAAGATGGATGAGGGGATGGATGGATGGGTGGATGGATGAAAGGAAGGAAGGAAAGAAGGAAGGAAGGAAGGATGGAAGGAAGGATGGAAGGAAGATGGAAGGATGAATGGAAGGATGGATGGAGGGATGGATGGATGGAAGATGGATGATGGATGGAAGGATGCATGGATGGATGGAAGGATGCATGGATAACAAGGAATTTGTTCACATGATTGTGGAGGCTGAGAGATCGTTTCTGCAGCTGGCAAGTTGGAGCCCAGGACAAGCCATGAACAGCCACATGTGTCCGGGTCCTGACCACCAGCAGAGCTGAGGCTGCTAATTCCTGTTGGAAGCCAGGAGGACCAGGAGCAGCCGAAGCTTCCTTCCGAGTCTGAAGGCTGGAAACACCAGTGGCCCGGCCCCAGCAGTCAGCAGAGAGTCCCCTCTCCCTCAGCCTCTCTGTCCCAGTCAGGTCTTCAACTGAGTGGATGGGGCCACCCACACGAGGGAGGACCAGCTGCTTTGCTCCCTCTGCACTCCCAGAATCGTGCTCGGTCAGAGGGCTGACACATAAAATTAACCATCACACTCAGGCTCCCTGGGAAGGGAAGCGAGGCTTCTGAAACCGGGAGACTTCCTTTGTGCCGTGTGTGTGTGTGTGTGTGTGTGTGTGTGTGTGTGTGTGTGTGAGAGAGAGAGAGAGAGAGAGAGAGAGAGAGAGAGAGAGAGAGAGAGAGAGAAAGCGCACCCAGGTGGGTCACTGAGTTGTCACCTGCTGGAAGCAGAATTGCCGAGGCCTGAGTGAGTTCCCATCCTAGGAGGATGGTGTGGGCTTGCTAACCGCAGTGGTTTCCGACAGCTCAGCTGTCAGGGAGCTCAATCACTGCTGGGAATGGTGCAAAGAGCGTGGGCTTGGGGAAGGGTAAGTCTGAGGTTCAAATGCTAGCTCCGCCTCTATTAGCTGTGTGACCACACGGGAGTCACCTCACCTCTCTGTTTCTTCCTCTGTGAACTACTCATAATGCTCCCTTGCAGGGCTGATGGGAGAATGAGAGAGGGTGGACAGAGGACTCGCACACCGTGGGTGCACAGCTCACTTTTATGGTGCGATTCTCTTAAAGGGTGCCAGAGGTTCTGCCTGCAGCTAGCCCAGCTTTTGGCTTCACCCCATCCCCGTTATTTTGACCTCCATGTCCTCAGTACTTCTGCAGCCTGCCGGCCCGAGGGATTCGGGGTGATAGGCACTAAGCCAGGGCATCTGAGTGGCGGCAGACCCTGAGAAAAGAGGGCATCGGACTAAGATGCCTAAGAGGGCAGAACCCTCCTCTGCCCATTCCTGCCTTCTCTGACTCTGATGAGCGGGGTCACCAGAAGCGCAGGGCAGACCCGCACCCAGGAAGCAGACAAGGACACACTTCAGCGTGCAGGGGCGCGTGGAGCTGCTCAGCTCACAATGCCTTTCATTTTGAACTCGCGCTCAATCTCTCAGCCCCAGGATCAAAGGCCCCGCGATGTTTTCCCAGGAGCAGAGCTGAACCAGGGAGGCAAAACGCCCCGAGACAGGAAGAAAAAGCTGATGAGCTCCTAATTGCCATTAAATTATAGATACCTATAGGTATTTTAAGTCGAATCTGCATGTCTGATGTGATGTTTTTGGATTACATTTTCATCATCTGGCTGGGATGGGGCATAAAGGGGGCGGGTTCCGTCACCCTTTGGTGGGAGGGAAGTTGTCAACAGGGCTGCAGGCAGGCTGTGAGGTGAGGCCACATCCCTGTGGGGGTGAGGGGGGAGGGAAGATGGGGAAGCTGCTTTGGAAACAGCCAAGCCAGGAAGGAAGCTGGGGGTGTCTTTGAGGCAACACTGCCCCCCACCACCAAAGCCCCATTGTGTCTAGATGGGCAAGTCCATCTGGCTTGTGACTTGAAGAATGCCTTCTTCCTTAGCCTCCAAATAGCTTCCCTTGGGGCGGGGAACACACAGTACAATGTACAGATGATGTTATCAATTGCACCCCTGAAACCCATGTAATTTTATTAACCAGAAGCGTGCCTAATGCAGCAAACATTTTACAAAGAAAATTTAAAAAACAGCTCCCCAATTTGAGCTCTTTGGGTCCATGTGTCACCTTCTCCCGGAGTTGCCCCAAGCCCCTCCCCATCTGGTGATGGGGCAGATTGCACACCCCTTGGAGCCAGGAGGCCTGGCTCTGCCACTGACTGTGGGCAGGTTCCTTCTCCTCGCAGGGCCTCGATTTCCCCGCGTGTAAATGAAGGAGTTGGACTGGCTGTGCTCCATGTCTCCTCCGGGTCCCGTGGCCCCTGACCTGTGCCCCGCTCAATTTAAAGAGCCCTCCTTCCTCAGGGGAGCAGGAGACAACATATTCGTTCACCCCCTGGGCCTTTGCCAACTCTCTGCCCAGGTGCTCCTGCTTTCCCTGCTCTCCCCTGCTGCCTCGGGGAGCAGCGCTCTGCAGTCTGTGTGGTACCCCCTGCTGGGCTCCTTGTTCTCCGATTACAGGAACCCCTCAAAGAGTTGAAGGCCGTTTGCCAAACCTCTTCCACACACACGTGCACACACATTCTATTTTGAAACAACATTCATTTCTGATTCTAAAAGAGTGGACCTGCTCATTGCGTTGAAAAGTGGACACAGACAAGTATGAAAGAGGCAATAAAAATCACCCACAGCAATCCTCCAAGCGATAACCACCACTAATAGGTTTTTCTCCAATGCGTGTATTTGTGGATTTATTTTTTTTCTGTTATAGAGTTGGGGTCGTGGCCCTTGAAACCAGGCCAGGTTCTTCCTCCTGAGGGTCTGCTGCTGCCTCTGAGGCGACTTCCCCACTTGCTTTTCCCAAGAGGAGGGACCTTGTCGGGTGGATGAGGGTCCACCTCGGTGCATGGGCCCCTGGGTGGCCCAGAGTTTAATTGTGATCACTTCTGAGTGTGTGTGTGTGAGTGTGACAGAGGCAGAGGGAGGGACAGACAGTAAGAGAGCACACAGGTCTGTCACTGAGCCCACCAACGGGAGTGCATAACTATGATCACAGTCCCTTGTGATCAGTCCAACTTCAGGCTCTTGGTCCGAGCCAACAACAGGCACCATGCAGCAGCTGGGGCTCCTGGCTAATCGAATCAATCTCTGTCCTTCGAGAAAGGAAGACAAATTTGAGATTTGCAGCCCATCCTGTGGAGGGGCCTGGGGAGGCTGGTTGCCGGCTGAAGCATCAGAGTCAGACCCTGCCCACCAGCCGGGCCCCCCTGGGGAGGGAGTCACCCTCTCCATTCCTAAGTAACCTTTACCGCTAGCTCTGGGGGGCAGAGGGAGTGTGTTCAGATCTGAGAAGACTTCCTGGCAGAGGTGACACTTGAATAAGGCCTTTAAAGATGCTTTCGATTTGGACAGCTGGGAAGGGGCGTGGCATTCCTAGCGGAGCAGCAGCGGGACAGAGGGGCCCCCAAATCACCCAAGACAGTGGTCGGCAAACTGCGGCTCTTGAGCCACATGCGGCTCGAGAGCCAAGGTTTGCTGCTCTGTTGACTGATGAGTTTGCCGACCACTGACCCAAGGAGTGCTGCTGTGACAGACCCAGCATCCTGCCCTTTGACATCCTAATAGACGGACGCATTGTAAACCTGAACCCTGAAAGGAGGCTGAGGCTGGGGATGGGGGGATGGGCTTAGTTCCCAGAAAAAGCGCCAGCGTGGCCCCTACCCCGCTCCACCCTGTCACCACCAGCTTCCTTTGTAGGCCGGGGATGGGACTTAAACTCCATGGGCCTCTCCCTCCCCCTCCAGGTGCAGCCTGGGGTTTGCGCTTTGGAGAGGGAATCGGAGCCACCTGGGGCTCACGCTGAGGAGTCCCTGCTAACACACATCAAGCCTCTGCCCGCAGTTCACGTGTCTCTGGCAGGTTGTCTTCGGGGCACCGCAGAGGGGAAGTCGATTATTTCATTGATAGGAACCGCGAGGATTGCAGGAGCAGCCCCGCCCCTTCCAGGTCTTGCAAGTCTTCTGCTTGCCCAGTCCCTCTCCCACCCAGGGTCATAACACCCTGCGCACTCTGATCATCTTTGTTTTTCTATTTGCATCTCTATCACCACCCTTTCCCTCCCCCCAGTTCCTCTCTCCTCTCTGATCTCTCCCCCCATCCTGGGCTCTTTGTCTCTGTTTCCTTCCTTCCCCTCACCCTCTGCTTCCCACTTTCTCTGGGCTACCGGCAGCCCCCTCTCTACACCCGGACAGACTGTCTAATTGAAATGAAGCACTCCAGAGAATGTTAATAGGAAAGACAGCATTAATTAGCCGGCTCCGGCATAATTAGCTGCCTTCTCTCCCTGCCTGACATCTACCCGGATAATGAGCCTCTCTCCATCCGAACAGAGGGCAGGCAGGACAAGGGGACAGGCCCTGCCCAGGGATGCCAGGGATGCCTCCTTGCCTTCAGGCCACCCGGTTGGAGTCCTCCAGCTGCCCGGCCCGGCCCTCTCCTGCCAGCCCCCCGTTTCTGCTTGTTCCCAACTCTTAGGGAGCCAGCTGCCTGGCCCCTGCCCGTGCCCAGAGGTTGGCTGTTGCTGGAGCTGCATGTTAAGTGGTCTGAGGCTGACAAACAGTGGCGGCAGCTGCAGACGGGCGGGGAGGTGCTGAGAGGAGATCCTGGGGAGAGCCGTGACCCGCATCTAGCCCCGGCTCAGCTTGCGTGGCCACGGCCCGGTGCCTTACGCTCCCCCAGGGGGAGCGAGAAAATCTGTTTCTGTGACAGCAAAGAACTAAAGTACTACAGACTGCAGAGCGCTTCCACCCTGCCCCCCCCCCTTTCCCCCAATCCTGTGATCGGAGAGGTTCGCTGTCTTGCCAATGCTCACACTTCCAGGACCCAAACCGGGCTCCATCTTGTTCCAAAGATCAAGTTCTTTCCCTCTATCTTCATACTTCTAGAAGGTACTTTATAGTCGCTCGATGTATGTTTCGTGCACCTGTGGGTTGAGTTCCGTTCCGTGGAACTGACCTGCCCGGTGCAATTCCATTGCAGTAGTCGTTCTGGGCTACGACGGGGGGCAGAGTGAATGCCCAGGCCTGGGCCACTGCAGCGGGGCATCTCCCTACCCCCTCCTCTCTCCAGCCTGCTGACCCTCTCCCTCCTCTGTAGGCTATGGACTCAGAGGATGACCCGTTGTTGCAGGATGTGTGGCTAGAGGCGGAGCAGGAAGACGAGGAAGCAACGGGCGAGGCCTTTAGGGGAGCCCGGAAGCCGGGGCCCCAAGCCGGGGCGGAGGGTCAGTGTTGCTGGCGCAGCTGGACCTTGCCCTCCCGGCCCCCGGCCTCGGGCTTCTGGAGCACCTTGGGCTGGGCCTTCACCAACCCGTGCTGCGCGGGGCTGGTGCTCTTCCTGGGCTGCAGCATCCCCATGGCCCTGTCGGCCTTCATGTTCCTCTACTACCCGCCGCTGGACATCGACATCTCCTACAACGCCTTCGAGATCCGAAACCACGAGGCCTCCCAGCGCTTCGACGCCCTGGCCCTGGCTCTGAAGTCCCAGTTCGGCTCCTGGGGGCGAAACCGGCGCGACGTGGCGGACTTCACCTCCGAGACGCTCCAGCGCCTCATCTCGGAGCAGCTGCAGCAGCTGCACCTGGGCAACCGCTCGCAGAGGGTGGCCCGGGCCCCACGCGCTGCCCCCGCGGTCCCAGGGTGTGGTCCTGACCCGGGGCGGGACACCGCCACCGCCCGGCAGCCAGCAGCCAATCAGAGCGAACGTTTTCAAGACGCATCGATCTTGGCAGACCCGGCAGCCAATCAGAGCGGAGCCTCGATGCACCAGGGGCCAGTGGACAAGAGTGGGCGGGGCCAGCCGGGTACCCCGCCCACCCCGGCCAATCAGAGCCGTGCCCGCCGGGGCTCCTCGCGGTGGGACTATTCTCGCTCCTACGTGAGCGCCAACACGCAGACGCACGCGCACTGGCGCATCGAGCTCATCTTCCTGGCGCGGGGCGACGCGGAGCGCAACATTTTCACTAGCGAGCGCCTGGTCACCATCCACGAGATTGAGCGCAAGATCATGGACCACCCCGGGTTCCGCGAGTTCTGCTGGAAGCCCCACGAGGTGCTCAAGGACCTGCCGCTCGGCTCCTACTCCTACTGCTCCCCGCCCAGCTCGCTCATGACCTACTTCTTCCCCACGGAGCGGGGCGGCAAGATCTACTACGACGGCATGGGCCAGGACCTGGCGGACATCCGGGGTGAGCGGGGCGGGGTGGGGAGAGGGGCGGCCTGGGAGGGGCAGGGCTGGTTGGAAGCAGCCTCAGGGTGGGCCTTGTTAGAAAGGAGTGGGGCCTGCATGAGACTTGGGACCAGGTCTGGAGAGGTTGCTGATTGGAAGGTGTGACTCTGGGTCAGTGGTTCTCAACCTTCCTAATGCCCAGCCCCTTTCATGCCATTCATTCCTCATGTCGTGGTGACCCCCACTCATAAAGTTATTTTCGTTGCTACTTCATCACTGCAATGTTGCTACTGTAATGTAAATACCTATGTTTTCCGATGGTCTTAGGCGACCCCTGTCAAAGGGTCATTCGACCCCCCAAATGGGTTCCGAGGTTGAGAACCACTGCTCTGGGTTGGAAGGAGGATGGGGAGGGGCTTGGCTGGGAGGCGGGGTCAGGCCGGGGCTGAGCGCCCTGTGGGAAAGGGTTGGTAGCAGGTTTTGGTTGGGTGTGAGATGAGATCCAGGGCAGGCAAGGAAGGAGGTTTGGGCACACAATGCCTGGACCGAGGGGGATTGGAGTGAGTCTACGAGCCTTGGATTAGCTGAACTTCAAACAAAGATGAAAATGTCAACTAAGTGGGAGCCGCCTGGAGGGCAGGCTCAGTCTCTGCAGTTCCGCCTTCATCTGCCTGGAACCTGCCCCCCTGAAAGCATCCCTCTGTCCCTTTGGGAACAGTTTGAGGCTGCGTGAGGGGCAGTGTCCCATCTCCTTCAAAGGGCCTCGGTATGGGGGGAGGAGAGGGTAACCCTGATGCAGGGCTAGTGGGAGTTGACCGGCTGAGCTCTTTACCCCACCAACCCCCACCCCCGCACCTGCAGGTTCCCTGGAGCTGGCCATGACTCACCCCGAGTTCTACTGGTACGTGGACGAGGGCCTGTCTGCAGAAAACCTCAAGAGCTCCCTCCTGCGCAGCGAGATCCTGTTTGGCGCGCCCCTGCCCAACTACTACTCGGTGGACGACCGCTGGGAGGAGCAGCGGGCCAAGTTCCAGAGCTTCGTGGTCACCTACGTGGCCATGCTGGCCAAGCAGTCTACGAGGTAGGCGGGCCGGCCACAGCCGTGGGCGCCTGCCTGCCCGTGCCTCCCCCTGGGAAGGGCTCTATTCGGATAGAAAACTGATTCCCAGGTGCCTCTTTCTCAGAAGCCCCAGACCCCCTTCTCTGCAACCTTTTCCCTAGAAAGTCTTTCCAAATCAGGGGCAGAGCCAGAAATAGCCTTGCTCTACCCCTGACAGGTCAGAGGCTCCTCTTCTGCGTCATCACTAATGATTAGTGAGCATGACAGCTCTGGAAGAGGTAGGCAATCCCGGAACTCTTGCCCTGGAGGTCTTGAGTATTGATTTTTTCCCCTGCAATGGTGCTGGAGGCGTTTCTGAAAAGACTATTAAGCAGGGATTGAGAAGTTCCTTTCTTCCTCTATATCCATGAAGATAGTTGATGAGTCAACTTCACTTCTCTGGCCTCAGTGTTCCTACCTGTGTAATGGGGATGATGCATCTGCTACCTACTCTCTGGAGTCGGGAGGAAATGAGCTCAGAGATTGGTGGGCATGTTGGGGGGTGGGTGCCTTGGTTTCCTTCAAGTCTTGGGGTGTATGTCTGAGAATACAGATGGGCCCTTCCCCACCAGCAAAGGGCATTCGATGGTTCATCTGTCAGTCCTGCTGGGCAATGCCTCGTGCCATCCCCTGCCCTGCTAAGTTAGCAGCCGTGGGCACATTACTTCCACGACTCACACATTATACGGAGCAGCTACTGTCATAACCAGAGCTAACATTTACTGAGCGTGTGCTCTCTGCCACACACGGTTCTAAACCCTTTATACACAGCATCTCATTTCATTCTCACACCAATCCAGTGCTATTATGTTTTATCTCTGTTTTACCATTGAGGAAACTGAGGAACATGCCCATTAAGTAGGTGGTCCAAAATTGCAAAGCCCTAGGGGGTGGGATGGGGTTCAAACCCAGGCTTTCTCCTTCAGAGTCCCCGCCCTGGTGTTTGCTAGGCCAGCTGCAGTAGGAGCTCCTCCCAGCCCTGCTTCTTTGCCAGGCAGATCTCTGTATCCCCTAAGCCAGTGGTTCTCAACCTTCCTAAGGCCGTGACCCTTACATACTGTTCCTCATGTGGTGGTGACCCCCAACCATGAAATGTTGCTATTGTGATGCATCGTGATGTAAATGTCTGCATTTTCCGATGGTCTTAGGCGACCCCTGTGAAAGGGTCATTCAACCCCCAAAGGGGTCTCGACCTACAGGTTGAGAACCGATGCTCTAAGATCCAGCGGGGAAGATTCTTCCCAGAAGCTTCGATTAAATGCTCTTCTACTCCCTGGACAGCCCCTTTCTCTCTGAGGGAGGCAGTGAAGAGCATACACAGGTCTGGAGCCAGAGAGATCTGCAGTCAGACCCAAGTTACTCCACTGAGCTGTGGGAGTTTCAGAGCTAGTTCACCTCACTGAGCTACACTTTCATCGTAGCCCTTGCCCATCTGTATTTTAGTCACTTAAGTCCTTGTCACTCAAGGTGCGATCCTCAAATCAGCGGGACCCGCAGCACCTGGGGCTTGTTAGAAATGCAGAATCTCAGAGTCTCCGGGCCTTTCCTGTACCTACAGGATTTCCAGGTGACTCGTGTGCACATTCAAGTTAGAGGAAGTTCTGGTTTAATTATGTCTCAATAGAGCAGTGGTTCTCAACCTTCCTAAGGCCGAGACCCTTGCATACGGTTCCTCATGTGGTGGTGACCCCCGACCATGAAATTTTGCTACTATTATGCATCGTGATGTAAGTATCTGCATTTTCTGATGGTCTTAGGCGACCCCTGTGAAAGGGTCGTTTGATCCCCAAAGGGGTCGAGACCCACAGGTTGAGAACCGCTGCCATAGAGGGTGAGTTTGTTGAGAACTGGGATTGTTCGTGGCTCATTTCTCTAGGCTTAGCTTCTTGCACACACAGTGCCAGGAACACCTTAGCAGGGATTTGTCTGGGGGAGGGAAAGAGGAGGAAGGAGCCCCGGGGAAAGGAACTTGCTTGGATTGGGAAGCTGGGAGGGGCTGGCTGTAAAAAGAATTTCAGGGTTTCAGATACCAATACCGAGGCAAAACCCCTGCTCTGGGTAAAACGCCTCTCCCCTTCCTGTCCTTCCAGAGCTGCAAGGGAGTATTGACAAGCAGGACCCTTGTAGACTTGACTTAGCACCTTCCTTTGGATTAATAAAAATTTTTTTATTACTCTATTATTGGTTACCCAAGAGATGGTAACATGCACCTTGACTTATTACAGAATAATACAAATTGTCACTTTTACTACTTCCATGATAATATTAGAATCTTAGAACACAGTTCACTGCCTTTATAACCCTTCAGCCTTTTGCATTTTTGTTGCAGGCATTTTAATCCTATATATATTTTAAACCTCCGAAGGCATTACAGTATTATTTTACTGAGTCAGTTTTCATTTCTATGTACTCACATATTTACCTTTCCTGTGCTCTTCATTACTTCTACAATTTTATGTTTCCATCTGGGATAATTTTCCTTATATCTGAAGAACTCTGTTTAGTATGTTTTTTTTGGTACAGGTTTTTTGGTGACAAATTCTTCTTTGCTTGCTGAGGAAACTTCTTTGTTTTACTTTTATTTTTAAAGTATATTTCTGCTGGTTTATAATTATAAATTGTCAGTTATTTTAATACTTTAAAGATGTTGATCCATTGTGTCCTGACTTCCATCATTTCTGGGGAAAAGTCAGCTGTCCATCTTTTGGTTGCCCTTTGAATGATTGTCCTTTTTCCTGTGGCTGCTTTTAAGATTTCTCTCTGTCTTTGGTTTCACCAGTCTTACTATGATTTATGGTGGTGTGGTTTTCTTTGTTCTTCTTGGGGTGCACAGAACTTCTTGAATCCATGGGTACTAACTGGAATCAGTTTTAGGAATTTCCTGGCTATTGTCTCCTCAAATATTGCCTCTGCCTCACTTTCTGTTTCTTTTCCTTTTAGGATTCTAATTGCATGAATGTTAGCTCTTTTTGTTGAGTTTCAAATGCTCTTCTCTAGTTTCTTTTTTTCTTTTATGTTTTGGTTTAGATATTCCAGTTCACTGTTCTGTCTTCTGTTGTATCTAATCTGCCATTTATGTGGATAACTCCTGGTGCTCCTCAAGTGTTGACAACCATCTCTAATCCACTTCCATCTTTCTCTCTCCATGTTCCTTCCTTCCCCCAGCAAAGTCCAGGTTCTTTATGGGGGGACGGACCTCTTTGATTATGAGGTGCGCAGAACCTTCAACAACGACATGCTCCTGGCCTTTATCAGCAGCAGCTGCATCGCCGCTCTTGTTTACATCCTCACCTCCTGCTCAGGTAGGGCTTCTCTGAAGGTCTTGTCTCCTCCCAGTGTGCTCCTATCTGGACAAAGCCTTCCTCAGATGGCAGGCAAGGCCACCTTCTCCAGAAATAATTCTATCCACCATGTCAGAGCTAGTGGGAAGGATGCTCAGAAATCACTTTCCAGTTCCAGGCAGGTAGGCTGAGGCCCAGAAGCAGATGGGCCTTAGAAAGGTCCCCACTCCTGGGACCTCACACAGTTTAACCTTTTGCCCTTTGACCATTATGTTCTTGTTGGTTACCTTGTATGGGGGAGTCTGGAGTATTAGAACCTTAGTATGAATTATTCTGCACACTGTTTTAGTCCCAAATCAGCCACATTTCTGTCCCCCGCTGTACTATTCCAATGCTACCTTCCCATGTACCCTAGTTCTTCATACTATATATACAATAGGAACTCTCTATTGCCCAAATGAAAATGAAAAAGACATTCATTCATATAACAAATATTAACTGGGCACCAACTATGTGCCTGATGCTCTAAGGCAGCGGTGGGCAAACTCATTAGTCAACAGAGCCAAATATCAACAGGACAACGACTGAAATTTCTTTTGAGAGCCAGATTTTTTAAAATTAAACAACTTCTAATGCCACTTCCTCAACATAGACTCGCCCAGGCCGTGGTATTTTGTGGAAGAGCCACACTCTAGGGGCCAAAGAGCCGCATGTGGCTCGCGAGCTGCGGTTTGCCGACCACTGCTCTAAGGTTTCAGGGATCCTATGGTAAACATCACAGACACATTGCCTATCCCCACGGAGCCTTTGCCTACTGGGATGGCAGGCACTAAACAAATATGTAGTATTTGCAATTTCCTACTGGCCCTTGAGATGGTTCTGCAAAGATGAGGGCCTTTGAGCAAACTGCCTCTCTCAGAGATGACTTCCTCTGCCTCTCAGGTCTCTGGTTTCACCCCTTCTCTGGGTAGGGAGAACTCTGCTGGGCATGGAGAGGGTGCTGAAGAGAACTCCATGGTGGGGGGCAGGTGTGAGGCAGGACCGGCCATGGGCAGGGCCACTGAAGAGGACATGTGTTCCATGGGGTCCTCCCACTGTATTCCCTGTCCCCCTTGCCCCGCCCAGTGTTCCTGTCCTTCTTTGGAATCGCCAGCATTGGCCTCAGCTGCCTGGTAGCACTCTTCCTGTACCACGTGGTCTTCGGCGTTCAGTACCTGGGCATCCTCAACGGCGTGGCTGCCTTCGTGATAGTGGGCATCGGTGAGTTGCCTCCCTTGCCATAGCGATGGGCTTCCCATCTTGAGAACTCGGCCCCAGAAAGGGTCTCATCCCCGGCTGCAAAGGGTGGGTTTCGTGGAGTCTCCAGAAGGTCCCTCTCAGACCTCAAAGCCTCGGAGTGTGGTGGGAGGTGGAATTATGGGTGCTGAGCAGAGCCCTGGATTATGGTGGTGGAACCAGGCGAGCATGCTGGATAGAGGTTAAGAATGGGGGTGGGGGGTCTAGCAAAGGTGGGAAGGAGGCAAAGATTTGGAAGAAAGAACCTAGTTGTGGGCATGGGGTGTGGCCAGAAAGCATAGAGGATGGGGCTTGGACTCTTGATGGGTCTTTCCAAACTCCACCCTGAGAAGCAGGAATTCCCTGGAGCCTGACTCCTCAGGGGTCCTCTGTGGGCTGGGCTGGTCCCGGAGATGCAGAGTGACCCTGAGCCTGCCCTGCTGGCCCGGGGCTCCCTCCGGCAGGTGTGGACGACGTCTTTGTGTTCATCAACACCTACCGCCAGGCCACCCACCTGGAGGACCCTCAGCTCCGCATGATCCACACCATCCAGACGGCAGGCAAGGCCACCTTCTTCACCTCCCTGACCACGGCCGCCGCCTACGCTGCCAACATCTTCTCCCAGGTGGGGGACCGCCCTCTGCCCCTGCCCCCCCCACTCCCATCCATCCCTGGCCCCGTCCTCCGCTCTTTCCACCGCCCCTTCTCTGTGGCCACTCAGCCTTTTTCTCAGGCTCCTGCCATGCCCACAGGACCCATTGTTGTTACTTATCGCGATGAACGGAACTTCACAAATGAGAAGATTGTGATAATCCAAATAACATGTATTATTGATGCTCATTAATAGTAATCCAGCATCTGCCCTGAAACGGATTTGGCAGTTTCCAAAGCTCTTTTGCATTTAGTCCTCGCGATATACTGCTGACAAAGTATCATTACATCTCTATTTTCCTAATCTATCAACTGAGGCCCAGAGAGATCACGTGACTTCTCCAAGGTCACACAGCTGGTACTTGGTGAGCCTGCCCATGTCTCCTGATGTGGCTCCCACCGGCCGTGCTGTGGCTGGTCCCATGCTCCTCTGGGCTTCCGAGTTGGGCTCAGTTGAAGGCTCTGAGTTTGGGCCCGGCTGTTGGTGCTGATAGAACCTGAAAGGCAGTGAGCCCGTTCAAGTTTTGGGGGGGTTTCAGCACCTGGGCTGAGTATCCCATTTAGAAACCACCAGATGCTTTGGGATAATCCGGGCCTTCCTAGGGAACCACAGCCAAGAAACAGGCAGAGCTGAGTCCAGAGCCCAGCTCTGCCAGGGATGGCTGTGTGACCTCAGGCAGGCTGTTGCCCTCTCTGAGCCTCACTTTCCTCATGGGGGGATCAGGCGGGGACTGAAATGAGATGACTGAGAAAATGGTTTTCTTCCGGGCCGGTCCCTGTAACAATCCTGGAGCACAGCCATCGCTCCGAGGCCCCGGGCTCCCTCGTCCTGTCACGTGGCAGCGTTCTCTCCCTTCCCACTCACTAACGGGGGGTAGGGGGGCTGGTCTAACGGTGCGTGTCTGGCTCCCAGTCACTCATGTGCCCTCTGCCAGGCACTGTTCTAGGCAGCGGGCTGGAGTGCAGACAAGAGCCTTCTCTTCCTCCCCTGTGGTGTCCCCTGGCACCAGTCCTTGCCTTCCATAACCTCCTGGGCCAGAGGCTGCCATCCCAGCAGCGGGGACCGCCTCATCCTGCCTTAGGGCGTGGCCTGGGGTCCTGAGCGCCTTTGGCTGTAGAGTCCGCAGGCTCCTGGGAGCCCAGCCTGAGCAGCCCCACATCCTTGCACCTCGTCGTCTCTTTCCCTCTCCCTCCCAGATCCCGGCCGTCCATGACTTCGGCCTGTTTATGTCCCTCATTGTGTCGTGCTGCTGGCTGGCGGTGCTCTTCACCATGCCTGCTGCCCTGGGCATCTGGAGTCTTTACATGGCGCCACTAGAGGGCGCCTGCCAGACCAGGTGAGCCGGGCAGGTGGGATGGGGGGCTATCTTCTCCCTGTATAGCCTTAACAGTCCCTTTTGATTCATTTCTGAGCGTCTTTTTTTTTAAAATATAGGCCATCCCCATAGCTTTTTCTTTCTTTTTTTCTTTTATATATTTTATTGAATTTTTACATAGAGGAAGGGAGAGAGATAGAGAGTTAGAAACATTGATGAGAGAGAAACATCGATTGCTGCCTCCTGAACGCCCCCTACTGGGGATGTGCCCGCAACCAAGGTACATGCCCTTGACCGGAATCGAACCTGGGACTTTCAATCCTCAGGCTGACGCTCTATCCACTGAGACAAACCGGTTTCGGCTCCATCCTGGAATTCTTGGTGAAAGAGGAGTCTGTGCCTGCCTCCTGGTGATGTGCTGGCTGAGCTGTCAGCGGCCGTGTGAGGCCTGGGTTCCTGTGGTCGCCAGGACCCTGCCCCAGCCTCCCCGGACACCCAGACATCAGGGCTCACCCCTCTCCCCGCTCGCTCTCTCCACAGCTGCCACCAGACGTGTGGCCGCAAGAGCTCCCTGCACTTCCCCGGGGACGTGTTTGCGACTCCGGAACGGGCCGGGTGCGGCCCCGCCCAGGGCCCCCTGCCCTACCTGGACGATGACATCCCGCTGCTGAATGTAGAGGAGGAGCCAGGTAAGAGGCGGCGCAGGCTGACCTTGGCGAGACCGGGGGCTGCCTCTGCCCGGGGAGGGACTCTGGGCAGGATGCTTTGAGGAAGGGCTGGCCCTGAGATGGGGGCCGGACCCATGGTCTGGGGGCTCCCCATCGAGTATTTGGGCTTCCCTGGAGAGGGTGGAGGGAGACAGGGCGGGCTTTGACAGGCCACCGCTCTGCCTGGCAGTGTCTCTGGAGCTGGGGGATGTGTCCTTGGTGTCGGTGCCCCCCACGGGCCTGCAGCCCGAGCATGACAGGGGCAGCCGGGGGCAGCTCATCGCGCAGCTGCAGGAGCTGCTGCACCACTGGGTCCTGTGGTCCGCCGTCAAGAGCCGCTGGGTGATTGTGGGTAAGTGCACTCCCAGCCCCTTCCCCTCTATCTTACAGCTTCTAACCGGTGTCAGAGTACGGGGAGCAGACTCCCCCAAAGGACGTGTAGGCTTTGGGATCCCACCCATCCTGCAAGTGAGCAAGAAGTCAGAGACCTGGGTTGGCACCCACACTCGCTCCGAGCCTCACCTCCTTCCTGTGGCTGAGGAAGCTGGTCCTCGGCACCTTTTGTTTATTGAGCACCTACTATGCGCCAGTCATTGTGCCGGGCGGTACAGCAGAGCACTTAACACTTGGGCTCTGAAGTTAGACCGACTTGGCTGAGTTGGGCTCCTCATTGTACCATGCGCTGGCTTGTGCGACCTTGGCTGTGTCCACCAGTCCGCGCCTCAGCTTCCTGTCCCGGGACTGAAGATAATTACAAGATCTGTCTCCTCAGGAACGGCACAGTGCGTGGTATGCAGTAAGTGCTCAATAAACGCCAAGTGCCATTATTTATACCCTCATCATCCGGGATGGTATTTATTTTTTTTATTATTATTATTTTAAATATATTTCTTTATTGATTTCAGAGAGGAAGGGAGAGGAGAGAGATAGAAACATCAATGATGAGAGAAAATCATTGATTGGCTGCCTCCTGCACGCCCCCCACTGGGGATCGAGCCCGCAATCCAGGCATGTGCCCTTGGCCAGAATTTAACCCAGGACCCTTCAGTCCTCAGGCTGACGCTCTATCCACTGAGCCAAGCCGGCCAGGGCCAGGGACAGTATTTAGGGGGGTGTGCCCACACGGGGTGAGCCAGTTCTTTGTTTGTAAACTACATGCTCTAAGATGCTGATTGAGTGACCAGGAGCGTGAGCCTGTAGCTTATAGCTGATTCCCAAGGGACACATAACCAGCAACCCCTGCCCCTGGAGGACGGATCCCTAGCAAGCTCCACCCACAGGCTGGCATGCTGGGGGCTGCCCACTCTGTGCGAGACCCGGCCCCCCACTCCCGCGTGCAGGGAGCAGCTCTCGGCCGAGGCTCTGGAGGCCTCGCCGGAGCCCCAGCCCCGCCTAGCGTGGCGTCCTTCCCTCGCAGGCCTCTTTGTGTCCATCCTCATCCTGTCCCTGGTGTTCGCCAGCCGGCTCCGCCCTGCCAGCCGGGCCCCCCTGCTCTTCCGGCCCGACACCAACATCCAGGTGCTTCTGGACCTCAAGTACAACCTGAGCGCCGAGGGCATCTCCTGTATCACCTGTTCAGGTGAGGGTGCCCATCCGGGGGTCCCCGGCGGGGTGTCAAAGAGCGTGAGCCTGAAAGATGTGAAGCCCCCCGCTCCGTGTGTCCACCTTTCATTCAACAAACGTGTACCGACCGGGTGTCGGCTGCCTGGCGCTGCTGGGGCGGCCGCCATAGGTGGCACCGGCTTCCTCAGCTCAGGGAGTCGGTCCCACTGCCAGCAGCCAGCCGTGGTCATGGCAGTCCTGAGCTGTGAGGGAGGAAGAACAGGGTGGCTATGGAGCTTGGCATCATGGAAGGCTTCCTGGAAGAGGCGGCTCTAAGTGAGACTGGAAGAATGGGAAGGGGTGAGCCATGCTGGAAGAGGGAGCCAGTGAGGGCCTGGGGCCAGCATGCAGATGGTGGCAGTGGAGTCAGGAGACACTGAGGGGGTGAAAGCCAGAGGACTTGGTGACAGGGCATGTTTGGGGTGAGCAAGGAGGTGAGATAGACATGTCTCCTGGCCTCAGAGGCACCTGGGCCAGGTCCTCGTTTCACGGAGGGAGGCCTGAAGTCGGGGTTAGGGCAGGGGAAGTTGACCCCAGGCCGCCCCACTCTGCCTGGGCCATTAGAAACCAGAGGAGAAGATGCTGGGGTGACGGACCGCGCCCGGCTCCGGGGAGATCGCCGGCTGCGGTAATTGCCTGCGTCTAATTAGGGCGGCGTTCGGAGTGACTCGGCCTCCCCTCCGTAATGGCATCAGCCAAATGCAGGATAATTTACTGCAGCTCGGAGAGGGGCCCCCAGAGCCTCTCTTAGATTGGAGCCAGCCCGGCCACACCCCGGCCCCCCTCCTGCCGCCTGGGCACACACACAGCCCGCGCCACGATCACCGATCACCGATCACCGCTGCTCCCAGGGCGCCTGTGATCCCTCCGGGCCAGGAGCCGCGTCCACTCCCGTGTCCCAGAGGGACCAATCCCAGGGGGACCCCGACATTCCCGGGAGCACCGGGAGAAGGACCAGCACCCCAGGCAGAGTCCACCCCAGCCTCCTCTGTCTCTCAGCTCCCCAGGCTGCCTCTTAAAGGGACCCCTCCTGATCGGAGCAAAAAGAGCTTTGGCTGTAGGGCCAGACCAGCCCGCCTCTCACCAGGCCCTCAGCCTCTCAGCTCCACTGCAGGTCCCGCAGCCTCCCCGACCCTCTGCTTTCTTCCCCGTCTCCTGGGGTTAACAGCAGCGACCTCCTAGGAGCATTGTGAGGTTACATTCTTGGAGGTGTGACGTTTCTCTCTTTAAAAAACAAAACCCATCTACAGCGCTTGGGCAAACAGGGAGACTCCCAGCACGCCTGCGAGCGGGAGCGGTCCGCTTCCAGCTGCTCCTGGTCAGGGCTCTCGCTGAGCACCTGTCACCAGCCAAGAGCGTGAGAAGCGGCGTCCCACCGGCTCCTCAGCCCCCTCTGAGGTCCCATGGCCCCCACTGGACAGGAAGGGAGGGAGGCCGGCGGGGAGGAGGGGGAAGCTTCCGGTGGCTCTGGCTGGCGGGTCCTTTCTCTGCCTTAAGATTCCTGGACGTTCCCTGTTTGATGTCGTTTTATTTTTCAGTTCCACTCAATTCCTTTCAGACCCCTGACACTCCCTCTGTCCAAGCTGAGGGCCCTGGGCTCCACGTCCCTGGGGTTGTCACCGATCCCCGCCGGGCCCAGCCAGGGCGGCCCTGCTGCCTCTGACCCAGCTCGGGGTGGGGGTAGGTCTGTTCCAGGAGAAGCCCCACAGCCTGCAGAACAACATCCGGACGTCCCTGGAGAAGAAGAAGCGGGGCTCCGGGGTCCTGTGGGCCGGCCGGCCGGAGGTCACCCCGCAGGGTCAGTGGACGTGGGGTCTGCCTGGGGCAGGGGTGTCGGGAGACCTGTGGGTGTTAGGGTGTGGGAGCCCTGGGAGGAGAGACGGCTGTGGGACAAGAGCCTGTGTTCTGGGGTCGCCGTGGAGGGATGGGATGGCGGGTGGACTTAGGGTGAACGGGGCCCCCACCACTGTCCCACCAGCTGTCCCCAGCCAGATGGGGCTCCCTCCTGCCACCGCTCCAGCCCAGCCTGTGGTACCCCATGAATCTGCCCTGGGCTCCAAACACATCCCGAGTGGTGGAAGGCGGGGGCGTCCCAACGCTGGGGTCTCCATCAGAGTCGGGGTGCTAGGACACGTGTTGGAATGAAGTGTCCCACAGGGCAGTTCTGTATGACCGTGGTCACCCCAACCTGTGCCCACTATTGTCCTTGCCAGCCCAGCCCCTCCATTCACACTGACATCACTCACTCCCCCAGTCCACACTGACACATCACCACCACCAACTTCCCATCGCTGCCACTCCCTCCGCCCATGCCACCTCGTTCCCCGGTGTCCGTGCAGCCGCCTCATCCTGGTGACCACCACCAAGGTCAGGGCTGGCTCCTCAGGCAGCAGAGGGAGGACTGCTCCAGGGTCGGGGGTGGGGGGGAAGTCCCGGTAACTCACCCCCTCCGCCCTCCTTTGTCCCCCAGACTCCGCAGGCACCGTGTACGTGTCCAAGGTGAAGAGCAAAGGCCGCCCGGCTGTCTACAGGTTCTCCCTCAACGCCAGCCTGCCTGCCCCCTGGCAGATGGTGTCCCCCGGGGACGGCGAGGTGCCCTCCTTCCAGGTAAGCCCGGGCTGTCGTGAAGTGAGCCACCACTGCCAGGGGAGAGGGCCCTCCGTGCCACCCTGAGGGGCACGGGCCACGCAGGGAGGGGGAGGGGGGTCCTGTGAGGCAGGCAGATGAGGATTCTCTCCCGCCCGTGGCCAGGTCTGTGGCAGGGACCCGCAGAGTGGCGAGAGCATGGGCTACCGCGTCAGCCAGTCCTGGGTTCGAGTCTTGGCTCTGCCATGTATACTCTGTGTGTCTCTGGGCCGATGACTTAGTCTCTCTGAGCCTCGGTTTTCTCCTCTGTGGAATGGGGGTATGAAAAGTGGCAGCCAGGGTTGCCGGAGGGGCAGGAGGTGAGGCCTGTGCATTGCGTACCATCTGGAGCCTAGTAAGAGCTCAATGAACGGCAGCCGCTAGTGAGACGGTTCTTCCGGCAGCCGCTCCAGCGCCCCGGAAATGAGCCTCCAGAGGCCAGCCCCCGCCTCTAGTTCCCCTGCGAGGAATCACGTGTGTTCCTTTAACACGTTACCCCCTCCAGAGTGACACTGAACACGTGTCAGCGCACTTATTTGTCCATTGAAAGACCAGGTGTCGCAGGCATTTCCTGGCTTTGAGCCTTTGCATGCTGTTCCCACCAGGAAGCTAGAAAGATCTCCTGCCAGCCCAATGCCCGCGGATGCCTCACTCAGCGCTCCACCTAAGCATTAGCGGCCCACGGAGCCCTGAGCTGGCCAGCCTTTCTGGTTTGCCCTCCTCTTCCCCTGCCCATTTATCCCATCTCATCATCACGATTGTTTAGTTCCTGGCCCTGCAGAGAATCCAAAGCTATGGCAATCTGCAGGCCGGAGGGCAGGGACCATGTCCGTCTTGCCCACTGTAGTGTTCTCAGGGCCAGCTCAGGGCCTGGCACGGAATAGCTGCCCAGTGGAAGGAAAGCCTGAGGCCCAGAGAGGGAAGGGAGGACTTTCCCGACCTTCCGACTCGAACCCAGGCCTCCTGTGTTCCCGCCCACAGCTCTCTCGGCCACTCTGGGGGCGGGGCCGGGGGGAGGACAAGCAGAGGAGGGAGGGGCCGGGCCTGAGGCTGGGCGCAGGCCGAGGCGGCCCCCGGAGTCACGTGTCTTGTCTCTGTCGATCCACTGCTTAGGTGTATAGAGCGCCTTTTGGTAACTTCACCAGGAAGCTGACCGCTTGTATGTCTACAGTAGGGCAGCTCCAGGCGGCGAGCCCCGCCCGCAAGTGGATGGTGACGACCTTGGCCTGCGACGCCAGGCGGGGCTGGAAGTTCGACTTCAGCTTCTACGTGGCCGCCAAGGAGCAGCAGCACACCCGGTAACGGCCCTGCCCAGACGCCGGCCCCCTCCCTCCCTCTCTGCCCCTCTCTGCCCCCCTCTCTGCCCTCTCTCTGCCCCTCTCTCTGCCCCTCTGCACCGGCAGGTGCCTTTCAGAAGCCCACGACCCTTTCCCACACATCGTTCAGATAGGTCTCTGTCCAGGCCAGGGGCGTGGTGCACCAGCAAAGATGACAGCGAGACCTGCTCCCCATCTGCCTCTCTCCCTCTCGGGGCCACAATGGCCTCCTCCACTGTTCCTCAGGCCGTTCCCCTGGCAGAGCCTTTGCGTTTGCCGGTCCCTCTGCACCCCCTGTACACCAGCTCCCTGAGTGGCCGACTTCTGAAGACCCAGGCCTCTGCCAGGATGTCCCCAGGACCACAGCCCCTCCCCCCGTTAAAATAGCCACATCTGGTCTCCCCTCGTTCCCTGGCCCCGTCACCCCTGGGATCTTACTGATCTACTGGCGAGTGGCCTGCCTCCCTCAGGAGCCCGGCGCACCCGGCAGTTGGCACTGTTGGTCCAGGCGGTGCCCCAGCACCCAGTATCAGCACATGGCGGTGCTCCACAAACACTGATAGCTGGCTGCTGAACGCATGCACTCTGCACTCCCTCTCCCGGGCACTTCAGCCTCTCCAGAGAGAGCTAATTCAGGGGAGACTTAATGTCCCTCCGCAGGCCGCAAGGGGACAGGAGGCACGGCTGTTGTTTCCCTGCTGTGCGCTCAGGCCCTGCCCATGTCTGGCTTGGTCTACGTGCCCAAATGCTTCACTGCATTCTGTGCCTTGGGCATACCGAGAGGGAGCTGGGGGCATCCTGAGGCAGCTGGGGGTATCTGAAGTCAGTTGGGGGTGTCTTTTCCCAGGTGCCCCCTGAGTTCTGGGCCAGGGTCCCGAATGCACCTGTTCATTGAGCTGTAGCAGCAGAGGGTCCCTGCTTTTCTCGGTCCATTCATTTAGCAAACACTGCACCGCCAAGCCGGCCGTGCAGGTGCTGGGGACAGGGGATGCAGTGGTGAACAAGACAGCTGCCCGCTGTCCTCGGGCCACTAGCGGAGGCAGCCGCTAACGAGTCAACCTCGATGACATTACAAATGATGACATGAGCTCTGACAGATGGAGCCAGGCTGCCCTGGTCTAGAGAGCGCGTGGGCCGTGCACAGGGGCCATCTGAGCTGTGGTCTCTGGCGGCCTGGCCCCGGGACATCCGCCCCCCCACAATCCTCCTGGGACAAAGGGGTGGGGCGGGAGGCAGGGGATGACCAGGGGGGCCTGCTGGGCCCTTCCTCCGGGCACCTGGGCTCAGAGATGGGGGTCCCTCTGCCCACCCTCCCCCGAGCCCAGGGCTGGGCTCACTCTACAAGTACACAGCAGCCAGCGACAAAGGGCAGGCTTCCTGGACAAGCTTAGAACATTCTAGAAAGAACCTTGAGCTACATCAGGTCCAGTGGCCAGCAATCTGACCATAGACCCCTTTCTTCAAGACAGAACCTTGAGTCCCCTTAACTGTTGAGGTGTGGTGAGGAGGTACAGAGAGCTTCTGAGCAGGGATCCTCCAGACCCCTGGACCTTCTGGCCCTGGACCCTCTGTGAACTCTTGCGCCCCCTAGAGGGCAGTTTGGAAACTGGTCTCCTCCACCCCTCAGGCCACAGGTGGGGAGACACATGCAGGGAAGGGCCTTGAGTAGGCCCATACAGTGGGCTGTGGCTGGGGCTGGACTAGAACTGGCCTCCAATCCCTAACCACCAACTGGAGGCCAAATCCCTGTGCTGGGGGGGGGCCCATCCGTCCCCTGCATTCTTCCAGCCGCACAGACAACACTCCCTCGCCTCCCAAGTCCTCCCAGCTTCCCTGGCCTCAGCCCAGCCTCCCTGGCCTCAGGCCGGCCTCCCTGGCCTCATCCGGCCTCCTTGCCTCCACAGGAAGCTGTACTTTGCGCAGTACCACCGGCCGCCTTTCCACGGGCGCGTGTGCGCGGCCCCTCCCGGCTGCCTGCTCAGCTCCAGCCCCGACGGGCCCACCAAAGGCTTCTTCTATGTGCCCAGTGAGAAAGGTACTGGCGGGGAGACCCCGTTGGGGCCTGGCAGGGGAGCAGGGGGGCGGGCTGGGTCGGCCTCCAGTACAGCTGTGACTCCCCTGCAGGGCCCAGGGCCCGCCTCTCGGCCACTTTCGGCTTCAACCCCTGCGTGAACACGGGCTGCGGGAAGCCGGCGGTGCGGCCGCTGGTGGACACGGGCGCCATGGTCTTCGTGGTCTTCGGCATCGTTGGCATCAACCGCACTCGACAGGTGGACAACCATGTCATCGGAGACCCGGTACGTGGACCCGGTGCCGAAGGGCCACCCTCCCAGCCCCCCCCCATGCCCTCCCCAGGCTGACAGGACCCCCCCCCCCACAGCCCCTGGCTATCATTTGTTTTGAGAACTGAGCAGCATTGAGATCTCAGAATCACCCAGCGATCTGAATACATTGGGGTCCGCATTGGCTGTCCTCACCAGGGGGGCTGGTATGGAGATGAAGATAACGCACGTGCAAAGCTGCCTGCCCTTCCGCTGCAGGGGCCCCCACCTGGGGGGTTTCTCTCCCCTTGTTCTGTGCTGGGCTCTCGGGCATTTGAAGGGGGAAAGCTGGGGGGCTGTGGCCAGGTGTGTTCCTGGCACGCAGAGGGGGCAGGTCATGTGGTAGGAAGGACTGGATGCGGCACGATCCGACCGCTGCCTGGAGCAGTCAGTGCGCCTGCGGGTCCAGGGTCAGACAGGAAGTCAAGGAGGGGTGCGTGTAGTGGATCTCCATGGCCTGTGAGTCAGGGGTGTTCGAACTTTGGAAGCCAGGGGGTGCCAGAGATCTGTCTGCTCAGGCCAGCCCGAGAGTCGGGGTGTTCAGAGGAGGCTGGGGGAGAACAGGCCGCCTGCCAGGGAGGGCGTGAGGGGTTTGGCTCTGGGGTGGAGGGGGAGGAGAAAGCAGGAAGTCCTGGAAGGTGCTGTGAGTGGATGCAAGGCGGGGAGACTAAGGCCGTGGGGGTGGCAGTAAGGGGATGGGCTAGGATGGGGACCACAGGTGACACACAGAGGGCCCCAGCTTGATGGCGCCCACGGTACTGGGGACCCACAATCCCCCTCGACGGCGTTCCCGACTCACTGAGCGGCCTGCGCCGCTTGTGTCTCCTTGGGAAAGGGCAGCGTCGTCTATGACAGCGGCTTTGACCTCTTCAAAGAAATCGGCCACTTGTGTCGCCTCTGCAAGGCCATCGCGGGGAACTTGGAGCTGGTGAAGCCGGGTGGGGCCCAGTGCCTGCCCTCAGGTGTGTGGGGAGCCAGGTCCTCGGAGGGAGGAGGGACTGGGGGCACCGGGGCATCTGCAGACATGCATGTGTGCTTGAGTGCCCGCACTGGGGTCAGGGATGTGCAAACATTGGTGTCTCCCGGGAGAGAAGGTGCTCTCGGGTGCATGTGAATTGGCCCAGAGGTGCCCGGATGTGGTGCCATGTGTGGTGTGTGTGGGCACACCTGCAGGAGCAGCTTTGCCAAAAGTGGGGGCATGGGCTGGCACACAGGTGCCCTGGGGGCAGTTGGGTGTTGTGGGTACCGCGTGACGTTGCCAATGGTCACACACGCTTGAAACCTGGAGGTTAGAGGGAGGGCACGCACACACACAGGTGAGCGTGCGCGCACGGTGGGAGGGGAGGCTGAGGTGGGGCGCCCTCCCAGGTAACCGCCTTCCCTCCCTCGCCCTCCCCGCAGGCTACAGCATCTCGGCCTTCCTGCAGATGCTGCACCCGGAGTGCAAGGAGCTGCCCGAGCCCAACCTGCTGCCCGGGCAGCTGTCGCACGGCGCCGTGGGCGTCAAGGAGGGGCGCGTGCAGTGGATCTCCATGGCCTTTGAGTCGGTGAGCGCCCGGTGGCCTCCCGTGCATCCCCGCGGGTCCCTGGCCCTCGTCCCGGAGCAGAGCGGTTCCCTGCAGAAGGGGACACAGGCCCGGGGGGGAGACTGCTCGTCCAGGTCGCCTGTGAGTGAGCTCGGGTGGAGGGCAAACCACAGAGCCACCGGGCTCCATCCTTCTTTCTTCTTCTTTTTAATCCTCACCCGAGGATGCTTTTCCATTGGTTTTAGAGAGAGTGGGAGAGAGAGGGAAAGACAGAGAGGAACATCCGTGTGAGAGAAACACATGGATTGATTGCCTCGTGCATGAGCCCGGACCAGGGTCCAGGCCAGGGAGGGGGGCCCCGGGACCCTCCCAGCCCTCAGTGAGCCCCAGGCTAATGCAGACCCCGGTTCCCAGCCCAGGAAGTTGTTCTAACTGT
>PVJN01019125.1:0-38275 GCA_004026805.1 Lasiurus borealis | reverse complement strand
GGCACCAAGCTGCTATAGAATGAAGGAATGACTCTGAAGTGGCTCAATGCCTATAGCCTTCCCAGGGGTCAACCTTCCCACTCAGAACTCATAGGACCACACACACCTCATGCACGTTTATTGACAAAACCAAACAGGTTCATTACTGTGTCCTTCAGATCAGGCAGGCTCCTAGCACAGCCTACAGACCCTGGACAAAAAGTCTACCTGCTATGTGACTATGCGTGCAGATGGCAACACTGGGTCTTTTTGGTTCCTCTGTGGCTAGCCTCTGCTGGCCATGCCAGGAAGGGTGGGTGGTCTTAAAGGAGAGGAAGCTGGAATCTCAAATTATTTTCCTGAGGCCACAGGACACCTCCAGTGAAGGCCTGTGGGCAGCCTGGCTGTGCCCCACCCTGAGATCAAAGCCAGACCCTCCCAGGACCCAGAATATGCTTCTCGGAAAGAGCTGGAGTCCACCTCTGAGGTGACTCACACCCACCCAATGGGCCTTGGCCAAGGGCACAGGGAATGGCAAAATCTATCAACCAGGAGGCTGAACCTGTCCCTGCCTGTTCATATTGGAGCCAGTGGGGCCTCAACCAAGCCCTGCTGCCCACACAACTCACCTGGGAGGCTTCAGGCTTTGCTCTGGGGTCAAAAATTCTCAGCTGCTTGTCCTGGAAAAGCAAAGAGGAGGCAACAAGAGTGTAATTAGGGTGGGCTGGGTCTCTGGGGGCCAGCCTGTCTCCTGGTTCCCACTGATGGTCCCACTCCTCAGTATACAGGGCTGGTATTCAGCACTAGGAGACCCCTTCCCGGGCTGGTTCCTCCTTCTCACCACAGGCGGCAGGCTCCTTAATATTGCCTTAATCATTCACAACAGAGAACTCACTGACAAGAGTTCACATTTCCAAAGTTACATGCAGGATCTCTCCCCATCTTTCCAGCCACCTCATGAGGCAGTGTTATCACCATGACCCCTTCACAGATGGAGAAACTGAAACCCAGAACAAAACCCTAGGCTATCAGCTACTACACGTGTCCAGCCCTGTGCTGGCCCAGAGGGGCTCATGGGACAATGTCATTTTTATACTTTAAAAATCTGATGTCTAACCAGAACCAGTTTGGCTCAATGGATAGAGTGTCAGCCTGTGGACTGAAAGGTCCCAGGTTCGATTCTGGTTGGGGGCATGTACCTTGATTGCGGGCACATCTCCAGTGTGGGGCGTGCAGGAGGCAGCTGATCGATGTCTCTCTCTCATCAATGTTTCTGATTTTCTATCTCTCTCCCTTCCTCTCTGTAAAAAATCAATAAAATATATTTTTAAAAAAATTTGATGTCTAACCAAGATGATGAGCTTACACATCTTAACCATCACTCAGCACACAGCTCTAGATTACCCTAAGATGGCAATGGGAACAGACAAAAAGGAAAAAAATAAAATGCCTATACCTGTATAAGGATTTTATATCTGTGAATGTGTATACATAAACATATGCATAAAGAACTGGAAGAGGGGGGCCAGAATCTGAATCCATTATTTGCAGGCTTGGCCATGACAAGTTCTTTATTTTTTAATTGATTTGAGAGAGAGAGAGAGAAAGGGAAATACTGATGAGAGAGAGAAACATTGATCAGCTGTTGGCCCTTGTCCAGGATCCAACCTGCAACCTAGATATGTTCTCTGACAGAAAATCCAACCTACAATCTTTTTGGTAAACAGGACAATGCTCCAACCAACTGAGCTATCTGGCTGGGGCAGTCATGATAAATTCTTAAGTGCTAAAAAGAAGATGCAGAATAACATGGCATGGTACAATCCTACTATGGTGAAAAGAAACAAAATTCTCTATTTGTCCAACCATGTATTTATAGGTTTTGCAAATTTGCTGAGCAAGGAGAAAGATGTCAACTAGTACAAGCCATGTGTTAAAAATGGGTATCAGGGCTGGGGGATGTGGGTTTATTAGCTTTTCATTTTTAAATTCTGGAATGGTTCCACTTTGTTTCAATCAATATGGATTCATACTTTCTCATTTTGGACAATGAACCTGTAATGAACAACTGGAATTTGAAATTAAAAACACAATACCATTTACAATAGCACCCAAAATATTGAAATATTTACCGTGGCTATCAATCTAACACAATATGTCCAGAATCTATATGGGGAATACCATAGAACTCTCATGAAAAAAAATCAAATAACTAAATAAATGGAGAGAGAGATAGTCCATGTTCATGGAGAGGAAGACTCAATATTGTCAAGATGTCAGTTCTTCCTGACTTAAACTATAGATTCAATGCATTCCCAATGAAAATTCCAAGTTATATGGTGGATATTAACAAACTAATTCTAAAGTTATATGAACAGGCAAAAGACTCACAATAGTTAACTCAATATTAAAGGAGAACAAAGCTAGAGAATTGACGCTACCTGAATGTGCTCTAAAGCAACAGCAATCAAGACAATGTGGTACTAGCCTAAGAATAAAGAGATTAAATGAGTAGAAAAGAAAGTCCAGAAATAGATCCCAATAGTCAACTGATCTTTGATAAAGGAGCAAAGACAATAGTCTTCAACAAATGTTACTAGAACAATTGGACATTCACATACAAAAAAATAAATCTACATTTAGACTTTACACCTCTCATAAAAATTAACTCAACCTAGCCAGTTTGGTTCAATGGTTAGAGTGTCGGCCTGCAGACTAAGAGTCCCAGGTTCATTTCCAGCCAAGGGCACATGCCTGGGTTGTGGGCTCCACCCCTCCCCATAGGAGGCATGCAGTAGGCAGCCAATCAATGATTCTCTTTCATCATTAATGTTTCTATCTCTCTTCCTGTACTCTCTGAAATCAATAAATATATATTTTAAAAATTTAACTCAATTGTAAAAAGCAAACCTATAAAACAGTGTTCTCAACCTTCCTAAGGCCGAGACCCTTGCATACAGTTCCTCATGTGGTGGTGACCCCCAACCATGTAATTTTGCTACTGTTATGTATCGTGATGTAAATATCTGCATTTTCCAATAGTCTTAGGGGACCCCTGTGAAAGGGTCGTTCCACCCCAAAGGGGTTGCGACCCACAGGTTGAGAACTGCTGCTCTAGAAGATAATTTAGGAGAAAATCTAGGTGACCTGGCATTTGGCAATGACTATTTAGTTACAATACTAAAAGTATGATCTATGAAAGAAATATTAATAAATTGGGCTTGATTAAAATTAAAAACTTCTTCTCTGAAAAAGATACTGTTAAGAAAATAAAAAGACAAGCCGCAGACTGGGAGAAAACATTTGCAAAGCACATATCTAAGAAACAATTTGTATCCAAAATATACAAAAACACTTAAAATTCAAAAGAAAACAAGCAACCCAGTTTAAAAAGGGCAAAGATTTGAATAGACACCTCACCAAAAAAGATACACAGGTGAAAAATGAACATATAAAAAATGCTTGCCCTAACTGGTTTGGCTCAATGGATAGGGCATCGACCTATGGACTGAAAGGTCCTGGGTTTAATTCTGGTCAAGGGCACATGCTCAGGTTGAGGGCTTGATCCCCAGTGGGGATATGCAGGAGACACCCAATCAATGAGTCTCTCTCATCATTGATGTTTCTCTCTCTCCCTCTCCCTTCCTCTCTGAAGTCAATAAAAATATTTTTTAAATGCTTAACATCACATCTCATTAGAGAACTGTAAATTTAAGCAACCATGTGTTACAATTACACACCTATTAGAATAGCTAAATTTTTTTTAAAATGAAGACACTAAATGCTAAAGAGGATGTGGAGCAACAGGAACTCTCATTTGCTGTTGATGGGAATGCAAAATCATGCAAACACTTTGGAAGACAGTTTGGCAGTTTCTTACAAAGTAAAAAATACTCTTACCATATGATCCAGCAATTGTCTCTTAAAGTATTTACCCAGATGTGTTAAAACTTAAGTCCACATAAATGTTTATAGCAACTTAATCATAACTACAAAAAATTGAAAGCCACCAAGATATCCCCAATATTCACATAATGGATTATCTACATATATATAAAAATGAATAAATATATTGTGGTACATTCACATAATGGAATATTATCTACATATATATAATGCTCCAGCATCTGGAACGCCGAAATGACCAGAACGACTGGTCACTATGACGCCCACTGCAGCCAGCAAACCAGCCCAATCAGGAGGTGGGGCCAGCTGGCCACCTCTTGCAGCCTCTCTCTGCAGCCAGCCCCACCCCCATTGGGTCCCCACGACCCCATTGGCCCACAGGCCCTCCCCCCAGCCAGCACTGTCCCTGATCGCCCCCCTTACCCCACTAGGAGGTGCGGCCAGCCGGTCCACCTCCTGCAGCCCCTCTCCCTAGCCTGCCCTGTCCCAGATGGGCTCCCACTACCCCAATTGGCCTAGGGCCTCTCCTCCTAGCTCTGCCCCTGATCAGCCCCCTACCAGTCCAATCAGGGGCAGGGCTGGCCAGCCAACCACCCATTGGCCCTCCCCCAGGTCATTTGGGGAAGGAGCCAGCCAGCCCACCACCCAAAGTCCCTCATCATGGCCAGCCCCCCCCCCCCCCCATTAGTCCCTACCAACCCAATTGTCCTGTGGTCCCTCCTCCCAGCCAGCTCCGCCCTCAATAGGCCCCCAATCAGGGATGAGGCCAGCTGGCCCACCACCCACACACCTCCATGGCTGACCCTGCCCCCAGTAGGCCTCCCACCCCAATTGGGGGCAGGGCCTACTGGCTAATTGCCTGTGGCCCCTCCCCGAAGCCAGCCTGGCCCCAGTCAGGTTCCAATCAGGGTGAGCCAGCCAGCCAACCTCCCATTGTCTCCTCCTCCCAACAGGCCCGGCCCCAATCTGCTGATTGAGGCTGGGCCAGCTGTACGAATTCATGCACTGGGCCTCTAGTTCAGTGATAACAAGAAATAGCTAATAGCCCAAACCATAAAACTCCTCAAAGAAAACATAGGGGGAAAGCTTCATGATGTTGGACTTGGTAATGGTTTCTTAGTTATAATACCAAAGCATAGGGAACAAAAGTAAAAATAGACAAGTGGTACTACATCAAGCTTAACTTTTGTTATAATCAAAGAACACAATCAACACAGTAAAAGAACCTATGGAATGGAAGAAAACATTTGCAAATCATATATCTGATAAGGGGCTAATATCCAGAATATATAAAGAGCTGATACAACTTCACAACAAAAAAATCAAATAACCCAATTAAAAAATAAGTGAAGGATTTAAATAGAGCTTTCTCCAAAGTTATACAAATGGCCAAAAAACATAAAAAGATATTCAACATACTAATCTTCAGAGAAATGCTTATCAACACCACAATGAGATATTATCTCACACCCATTAGGATGACAACTATCAAAATTCAGAAAATAACAAGTGTTGGTGGGAATGTGGATAAATCAGAACTCTTGGGTACTGTTGGTTGAAATGTAAAATAGTAAAGCCACTAGGAAAATAGTGTGGTAGTTCTTCAAGAAATTAAAAATAGAATTATCATATGATCCAGCAATTCCACTTGGAGTATACCAGACATACCGGTTAATAATGCGGATTTTATAACCAAGGAAAACATCATAATTTTAAGAGAAACATCAAAAGTGCTTTATTCAGCCCTATCCGGTTGGCTTAGTGGCTAGAGCATCGGCCTGCAGACTCAAGGGTCCAGGGTTCGATTCCGGTCAAGGGCATGTACCTTGGTTTCGGGCATGTCCCCAGTAGGGGGTGTGCAGGAGGCAGCTGATCAATGTTTCTCTCTCATCGATGTTTCTAAGTCTCTATTCCTCTCCCTTCCTCTCTGCAAACAATCAATAAAATATTTTTTAAAAAGTGCTTTATTCAGCCGAAACCGGTTTGGCTCAGTAGATAGAGCGTCAGCCTGCGGACTGAAAGGTCCCAGGTTCGATTCCGGTCAAGGGCATGTACATTGGTTGGGGGCACATCCTCCATAAGGAGCGTGCAAGAGGCAGCCGATCGATGTCTCTCTCTCATCGATGTTTCTCACTTTCTATCCCTCTCCCTACCTTTCTGTGAAAAATCAATAAAATATATATTTTTTAAAAAGTGCTTTATTCAAAATAATGTCCATTGCTAATTACACATTTTTCCCATTTTTCAGGTAATTTGTGGATACTAACCCAATAGAACTTTTCTTGTTTTAAGGCAAACCATTCAGAGACCCAATTTTCCACTTCTTTATATGTTTTGAAGTGCTGCTCAGAAAGTGCATGTGCTATCGATCAGAACAAGTGGAAATCTGAAGGAGCGGGTGAATACAGCGGGTGGGTCTTCCCAGGCAAGATATTTTAACATGTCTTTAACTGGTTTTTAAGTATGTAATGGTGTGTCATCATGAAGCAAAATTACTTTGCCATATCTTCTGGAACATTCTGGTCATTTCACAGTCAAAGCATGGTTCAAATAGATTGTTATCAGTAGCAATCAATATTAACGGTTTCACCCGGTTTTAGAAGCTCATAATACCCACCTTCCTGATCCCACCAAATGCAGAGCATTGTCTTCTTTCTAAAGCGATTTGGCCTTGCAGTCGATGTTGATGGTTGACTGGATCAACACATGATTTTGTGCATTTGGGATTCTCAAAATAAATCCACTTTTCATCGCCAATCACAATTCAATGCAAAAAAGACTTCCTTTTGTGCCACTGAAGCAACATTTTAATGATGACTTTTTGGTTTTCCATTTGTCTTTCTTTCAGTTGATGTGGCACTCATTTTTCTTCCTTTAAAATCTTTCCCATTGCTTGTAAACAATTGGACATTGTTAGCTGAGCAAACAATCTTTAATCTTTCTGCAAATTGTTTTTGAGTTTGACATACATCTTCATCAAATAATGCTTGTAATTGTTGGTCTTTCATACGTTTTTGGTTGAATGGACATTCTTTGTCTTTCACATTGAAATCATCACTTTTAAAGCATTTAAATCAGTGTTCACAAGGATCTTAAGATGGAGTATGTTCACCATACACTTCCCGAAGTATTCAGCAGCACTTTTCTTCAAAATAAAGTAACCTATATATATAAAAGCCCAGCAACCAGAATGGTGGGATGACCAGAACGACCAGTACCTATGATGTGCACTGTGGCCTGATCCAGGCCCTGATTGGCCCCTCCACCCCAGCCAATTCAGCCCTCAATCAGCCCCCAACACCTTGATTGGGAAGTGGCCAGCCACCAAGCACCTGCATCCTTTCTCCCACCCATAGGCCTAGCCCTGATTGGCCCCTATCTGTGCAAGCCAGTCAGACCCCACCCATACATGAATTTGTCCACCAGGTCTCTAGTGAATTAAAACTTCCCGCAAATGCTCATTTTTTTTTGGCAAGAAATTCAACATTTTTACATGTAAAAATATCTACGATGTTAATACCTTCAGCAAACTTGGTATATGAAGTTTTGAAGTTTGCTGTCAATACAACAAAATAGCATACATATCAAATCGCATATATATCAACATATGTGTAACTCCATCTATTTTTTAAAAAATCTGCATTATTAACAGGTACATCTAGTATACCAAAAAGAATTGGAAACAAAGTCACAAAGAGATATTTGCACACCCACATTCAAAGCAGCTATACTAACCAGTAGCTATACTAAACACAGAAGCAACCCAAGTGTCCATTATGGATGGATGAAGAAACAAAATGTGGCTGAAACCGGTTTGGCTCAGTGGATAGAGGGTCGGCCTGCGGACTGAAAGGTCCCAGGTTCGATTCTGGTCAGGGGCATGTACCTTGGTTGTGGGCACATCTCCAAACAGGGCGTGCTGGAGACAGCTGATCGATGTCTCTCTCTCATCGATGTTTCTAACTTTCTATCCCTCTCTCTTTCTTTCTGTAAAAAATCAACAAAAATATATTTAAAAAAAAAGAAAAAGAAAGAAACAAAATGTGGTATATGCATACAATGGAATATTATTCAGCTTCAAAAGGGAAGGAAATCCTGTCACATACTACATGGATGGATCTTGAGGACATTATACACAATGAAATAAGCCAGTCAAATGCTGTATGATTCCACTCATGCAATATCTAAAGTGGTCAAATTCATAGACATAAAGACATTAGAATGGTGGTTGCCAGAGGCTGAAGGAGGGAGCAAAGAAAAATTGTTTCATGGGCGTAGAATTTCAGTTCTACAGATGAAAAAGTTCTGAAGACCTGTTTCACAACAATGTAAAAATACCTAACTTTCCGATTAAGGGCATGTATCTTGGTTGCAGGCACATCACCATTAGAAGGTGTGCAGGAGGCAGCTGATCGATGTTTCTTTCTCATTAATGTTTCTAACTTTCTATCCTTCTCCCTTCCTCTGTGTAAAAAATCAATGAAATATATTTAAAAAAGAAAAAAGAAAAAAAAGGAAACACCAGTGATGACAGAGAATCGATGGGCTGCCTCCTGCACGCCCCCTACTGGGGATGGAGCCCAAAACTGGGCATGTGCCTTTGACTCTTCAGACTGCAGGCCAATGCTCTATCCACTGAGTCAAACCAGCTAGGGCTCATCATTAGTGTTCCCTCACCCTCCCTTTCTGAAATCAATAAAAATATATTTAAGTGGGGGGGAGGGGGAAGCATGAGAAAAGATGTGGAGACATGAGTTTGCTGGCATGTGATGTGGAGGGGAAGAGATTGCCATGTGAAGAAAGTGGGTGGCAGGAATAAAGAGGCAGCTGGAGAAGGGAGGGGCCAGCTCAGAGATGGCCTGGAAAGCCACACCTCCCATGGAGGACCGTCCCAGGCTTTCCTGACACACCTCAGCAGGTTCCCAGAGTTCTGGGGTCACTCCTGGCAAAGCTTTCCCTGCTAATTTAGTGAGCACTTGCTATGTGTCAGGTGGACACCAGACACAGTCTAGGATTAGCTCTAAAGCACCACTTCACTCCAAAGCCTCAGTTCAGGATGTCATTTAGAGACCAGACAGCCAAGGACATTGAGGGACACAGGCAGAAAGAAGTGTGAGAGAGAGAGAGAAGTGAGAAGACAGGGAGAGGTACAGAGAGACAAGAGAGATAGAAAGGGAACAGAGAGACACAGAGGGAACAGAGACAGGGAGACACAGAGCAACAAAAAGAGGACAACTATAGACAGAGGAAAGATAACAAGGGACAGAGTCAGGGAAGCAAGAGATGGACAGAGAATAAGGAGAGACAAAGAAATCCCAGACAAGAGAGACCCCCTCCTGGTAGCAGGAGCAACTCACACCTGAGTGGCAGAGCCACTGTGGAGAGCCAGTGGCCTGGATTCAAATACCAACTCCACCACTCTGTGATCCGGGCAAACCCAGAGCCCTTGGTAGGATGAGGCTAATGGCAGTGCCTCTCACAAGTCAGTAACAGTCCCTAAAGGTAGTTGGGCCATCTAACCAGGGATCAGGTTGGACACTGGAGACTGGTCTTGTGCTGATGGGGTCTACGGGACCCAACAGAGGGGATACATAGGCTGTGTGGGACGGCATGTCTGCTAGGCTCACAATAACAGAGTGGGGGAGCTATCCATGAGGCAGGTGCACCCCCTAGTGGCTGCCTGGAGAAGCTGGGAGTGGGACAGGAAAGGACTTTGGTGGGACTGGACCCAGGCCTTGCAGGAGAAATCACCGGCCTTGAGAGAAAGAGCTGCTCCAAGGTAGGATGGGATTCAGGCCAGGCACCAGGGAGATTTCCTCACCAGCAGGAAGATGATGTTGAGCGGAGGAAGGTTTGATGGGAAGCATCTTCCAGCTTCCACTTTCCCTCCCTCCTTCTCTCTCTCTCTTCCACTCTTTCATTCTGTGTTTGTCTCTCTCACACGTGCCAAGGAAACACAGGGCAGAGACGGTTTCTCATTGGAGGCAAAGTTCACAGCCTAAATGCATAACTCCAACAGATTGGTTCCCCTGCCTGAGATATCTGTCCTTTCCTAAGTGAGAACTCATACCTAAGGACCAGCCTTGACCTCAATGACCCTTTGGAAGTCATGCTCACCAGCCTTTAGCCTGAGCAATGGCCGCCACATGACCATCTTGTCCTCGACCAGCAGCTTCTTAGGGGCCAGCAGTATTATTTATCTGCTGACATCCAAAGCTCAGGCCAATGTCTGGAACCTATTGCTTAATGAACCAAATGAGGGGAAAAGTTAATAAAGACTAGGAAGTTGGTAAGAAAAACAAGCCAGTCAGAGAAAGACAAGCACCATATGATAAACTTAGATGTGGAATCTGATGAACAAAATAAACTAAGAAACAAAATACAAACAGACTCAGAAATACAGAGAACTGCCAAAACTGGTTTGGCTCAGTGGATAGAGCATCGGCCTGTGGCCCGAAAGGTCCCAGGTTCGATTCCGGTAAAAGGGCATGTACCTTGCTTGCAGGCACATCTCCAGTGTGGGGTGTGCAGGAGGCAGCTGATCGATGTCTCTCTCTCATCGATGTTTCTAGCTCTCTGTCCCTCTCCCTTACTCTCTGTAAAAAATCAATTAAAAATATTTAATAAAAAAAAAAAAAGAGGGTGGCGCGGTCGAGGAGTGGCCAACGGAGTGCTAACGGCCTGCAGAACAACATGCCGAAGTTTTATTGTGACTACTGCGATACATATCTCACCCATGATCTATCTGTGAGAAAGACACACTGCAGTGGTAGGAAACACAAAGAGAATGTGAAAGACTGCTATCAGAAATGGATGGAAGAGCAGGCTCAGAGCCTGATTGACAAAACAACTGCAGCATTTCAGCAAGGAAAAATAACCTCCTACTCCATTCTCAGCTCCACCTCCTACAGGGGCGATGATCCCACCTCCCCCTAGTCTTCCGGGTCCACCTCGCCCTGGTATGATGCCAGCACCCCATATGGGGGGCCCTCCCATGATCCCAATGATGGGTCCTCCTCCTGGGATGATGCCAGTGGGACCTGCTCCAGGAATGAGGCCGCCTATGGGAGGGCACATGCCAATGATGCCTGAGCCCCCAATGATGAGACCTTCGGCTCGTCCTATGATGGTGCCCACTCGGCCTGGAATGACTCGACCAGACAGATAAGGAGAAAGGGGAGCCTCTTTCTATCAGGCTTCTATTACTTGTTCTACTTCACAGGAAATTGAGGTGTGTGACTCTGGGTGTTTTCTAACAGCAGACAAGGAAGACTCACTCTCTCTTCCTATCTAAGAGAGAATAGTGTTTGAGGGGAACAATGGGACAAAAAAAAAAAAAGGGAATTTTCATTTGTATTGTGAAATGTGAAAATAAAATTGTCAACTCTTTTCGTTAAAAAAAAAAAAAAGAAAGAAGGAAATACAGAGAACTGACAGGTGTCAGAGGGATGGGGTTTGGGTGAAAAGGGTGAAGGGATTAAGCCAGTGATCGGCAAACTGCGCTCGCAAGCCACATATGGCTCTTTGGCTCCTTGAGAGTGGCTCTTCCACAAAACACCACAGCCTGGGAGAGTCTATTTTGAAGAAGTAGCATTAGAAGAAGTTTAAGTTTAAAAAAATTGGCTCTCAAAAGAAATTTCAATCATTGTACTGTTGATATTTGACTCTATTGACTAATGAGTTTGCCAACCACTGGATTAATTAAAAAAAAAAAAAAGAAGAAGAAAGAAACATGGTAACAGCATGGTAATTACCAGAGGGAAAAAGGAGTGGGGGTAGGTTGATGAGGGTAAAGTAGGGATAAAGGGTGATGGAAGGAGATGTGACTTGAGGTGGTGAATACATAATACATGGATAATATATTACTGAATTGTACACCTGAAACCTAAGTAATTTTATTAACCAACTAGAGGCCTAGTGCATGGATTTGTGCACTGGTGGGGTCCCTAAGCCTGGCCTGTGGGAATTGGGCCAAAACCAGCTCTCCGACATCCCCGAAGGGGTCCCAAATTGTGCAAGAGCAGTTCTCCTGGCTCCCTCCTCTCTGGTTCTGGGTGAGCACCTGAGAACCCCAGCTGCCAAGTCACCGCAGCTCGGCTGCTTCTGTGTTGAGCATCTACCCCTTGGTGGTCAGTGTGTATCATAGCTACTGGTCAGATGGTCACTCAGGCTTTTATATATAGAGATACCACACAAATAAATTCCATTTTAAAAAATGTTTAAAAAGAGTAGGAAATGGGGCCTCTAAGAAGTTGGGAAAAAATAGAGATGGAAACAGATTCTACCAAGTATGCAGACACAGTTTCTCCTTCAGAGGTGTCCTTCCGTACCCACATACCCTCTCCCAACTAGCTCCTGTCCCCTGTTCCCTATCCCTGCCACATTTCCCACAAGAGCCATTGCAGGCTTTTCTTACCTTCCCTCCCATTCTTCACATGTGGCTTCAGGCCATAACATACTCCAAAAGGTCTAAAGGTCACCCATGTCCCCAAATCCAACAAGTGAGTGTCCTTCACCTTTACAGACTCTACCACATAAACACAGATAGTGCCCACCTTTCTATCTTCAGCTCAGCTTGCTGCCCAGAGGATAAGGAGAGGACTAAAATGATATCTCTGCTTTAATGTCCCAGGTAACTCAAACCTAACAGATCTACAGCCAATACCCAGAAGCCAACCTCATAACCCCCCACTCTTCACATCCAGCCCCCCACCAACCCACAGCTCTCATCCTCAAGTCTGCCCTTCTGTACCAGCCCTGGCTGAAGACACTCCTTTTCTCCCCAGAAGCTGTAGCATCTTTACTTTTGCATATGGGCCTCTACAATGCTCTGTCCACAAGGCAGCTGGGGATCTTTCAAAATGCAAATCTGCTTACTTCACACTATAGGCTGCCCCTCTTCTGTTTTTAATCACTCCAGTGTTTTCTGGCTGTTTCTATAATAACAAGCACAACCCTTGTACACTCAACTCTGCTCTCTACACACAGCCCTGCCCTGGCCCCTACACCCAACCCTAAAGTTCCCAGAACCTCTCTATGTCCCGTGTCATTAACCCTTCCTTCAGAGCCTGTACCCAAGTCCCCTGTCTATGGGCCAAGCCTTCCTGGCTCCTCTGACAAACTTAGAGCACTTCATGTCTCTCTCAGATCCCATTTCACAGGTCAGTTATTATTTAACTAAAGGTCTGATGCATAAAATTCATGCAAGGGGCCTGGGCCCCACTGCCACCATTGCTGCCTGGGCCCCCACCGCCACAGAGGCCACATCAGCCTTCGCAGCCCCTGCTTCATCCAGAAGTCATCCAGAAAGACATCTGGTCTAATTAGCATGTTACACTTTTATTATTATAGATCTGTCTGATTCCCTAATCCACATTGGCCACCCTGACCTCCACAGGACTGGGCAAGCACGGGGTCTGGTGTCAGCGAGGACTATGAGGTCTGCATAATGGGTATGAGGGTTGACATAGCATACTGAGTCTGGGAATTCTCCTAAAAGTTTGGACAAAGCAGAAAGGCAGGCAGGTGAGGCTGCCTGAAGTTGGTGATAGGAGCCAAATGGCATAAACTAGAGCCTAGCAGGGCCAGAGTGGGGCTTTACTTGGGCCCTCATTTAATAGGGACCTCAGGCCCTGATACCAAGGTGGGATAGGTGTTTGCAGATGCAGGTGTGAGCCAGAGATGAGAGACCAGCTGAGGTGGGAGAGGGTCTCATTCGCCTTCTGCCCCATCAATACCATCCAGCCTGACAAATACAGCCTAAAGTGTGTGCTCCATGACACCATGGCCCTGAGAGTAGCAGGGCATACCTCAGGCCCCCGACAGGCACTTAGTTGAGCCTCACCGCCCACCTGCTTACCTTGCATGTTGTGCTCAGCAGGGCTCCATCTCGGCTCCAGACAGCACCCTGCACCAGGTCTCTGTGGGTTGCCAGCTCTGCAGAGAAGCAGCCAAGGTCAGAGTCCCCACACCCTGCCCTGGGCAATAAGAAGCAGGTGGGCCTTGCTGGAATTAACTCTCTGGGGCAAAGGCAGAAGCTGCCAGAGTCCCGTCTCAAGTGGAAGGAACAAGGGCAGTAGCTCCTTCCAGATACTCTGTACTATATCCAGGGGCTCCTTTCTCAGCCCTACCATAGTCAGGCCATGCTCATACTCTAAAACTTTCCCAGCTTCCCTGCTCCCTACTTCCATGGAACTGCTAGGTTGTGCTGAGGAATAATTAAACTCTCAGCACAGTGCTGGGCACGTGATAAGGGCTTGAGATGATAGTTACAGGTGGGGTGATTCCCTAATGACATCTGTCTAGTGATCTTCACCTCTGCTTCAAGGGTCAAGCTGGTCTCTTCAACTGTGCCAGGAACTCTTGCACCTTGTACCTTCCATTCCTTGTGGCACAAGATGCCTCCATGGTGGGCACTGACTGATGCTGTCAGGAGGGGAACCCTGAGACTTCTAGTTATGCTACTAATGGCCCTTGGTCTCAGCCCCACTGTGAGCTTGGTGTACACTGGACACTGCACAGGTCTGGGGTGCCAGTTTGTCCTTCAACTCTCCCAGCCTTGTGTATGTATTTGTATGTGTTTAATTTATTGATTTTAGAGAGGAAGGGAGAAAGAGAAATATCAATTGGTTGTTCCACTTATTTATACATTCATTGGCTGATACTTGTATGTGCCCTGAACAGGATTAAACCTGCAACCTTGGAGTATGTAGATGACATTCTAACTAACTGATCTATCCTGACCTGAGCTGAGCCTTGAGTCTTTACCCTAAAAAGGAAGGACTCCGAAAAACCAACACAGGAGACTCCAAGATGGAGGCATAGGTAAACACCTACACTGCTGCCTCACACAATTTCAAAACCACAACTAAAAGACAGAACGGACATCATCCAGAACCACAGAAAAACTGGCTGAGTGGAAATTCTACAACTATAGAGAAAGAGAGAGGCTCACAGAGACCCAGAGGAGCTGCAAAAAGCTGAGGTACGGATGCACGTGTGGAGAGAGTGGGTGCAGAGTACCTGGCTGGCTTTCTCTGGCGGGAGGGAAACGGAGACTCCTAATGGCATTGAACCCCTTATCCTGCGACACTAAACCCCAGATCCAGCCAAAACTCATACGGGGGGAGTTTGGACTGTGAAAAGGGAGAGGTGCACGGAAATTTAGGGGAGTCGCAAAAGATCAGAGGTCTGGTGGCGCACACAGCACTGCGCAGCGGACAGACTGCTGATTGTGCCGCTGGCTTTTGCGAGTGGGCGGGAAACAGACCCTCCCAAATGCGCCACTTCTAGCTCCACTAGACCCTGGTTTTGGGCGAAACGCTGGGGACCCAGACTCATATGGTCCCGGAGCTCAGGGGAGCCGGAGGAGCAGGAGTCTAGAGGCACTGTGAGGGCGCATACGCACACAGGGACCACTCCAGGGATTACCCAGTCACGTGAGATTCAGGGGCCATGGAGGGTGGGTCCGACTGGAAGGGAAGGCGGTCCCTTAAGCCCTGAGACTCCACCCATCCCAAGCTTAACTGAGAGGCTTTTGCAGTTTTGCAAGTCTGGTATCATAAGGCTGAATCCAACACAAAGTTCTCCCAGCATAGTGAAAATGCCAAGACAAGGGAAGGGATCACAAACAAAAGAAATGGAGGAAAACAAACGACTGGATATAGAGTTCAAAACCACGCTTATAAAGTTTTTCAAGAATATCCTAGAAAAGTTGGATAAAGTTAGCGAGACCCAAGAGGAGATGAAAAAAGAACTGTTTAGAGATACAAAAGATCCAACTAGAGATGGAAAAGGACCAACTAGAAATTAAATATACACTGACTGAAATAAAAGATATTATACAGAGACCTAACAGCAGACTAGAGGAAGGCAAGAATCAAATCAAAAATTTGAAATATAAAGAAGCAGAAAACACTCAACTGGAAAAGCAAGAAGAGAAAAGAATCCAAAAATGTGAAGATAATGTAAGGAGCTTCTGGGACAGCTTCAAGCGTACCAACATCAGAATTGTGGGGGTGCCAGAAGAGAGAGAGCAAGATACTGAAAGCCTACTTAAAGAAATAATGACTGAAAACTTCCCACATCTGGTAAAAGAAATAGACTTACAAGTCCAGGAAGCACACAGAACCTCATATAAAAGGAATCCAAAGAGGACCACACCAAGACATATCATAATTAAAATACCAAGAGCAAAAGACAAAGAGAGAATATTAAAAGCAGCAAGAGAAAAACAGTTCATTACCTACAAGGGAATACCCATACAACTGTCAGCTGATTTCTCAACAGAAACGATGCAGACAAGATGGGAGTGGCAAGAAATATTCAACGTGATGAATAGCAAGAACCTACAACCAAGAATAATCTATCCAGCAAAGCTATCATTCAGAATTGAAGGGCAGATAAAGAGCTTCACAGATAAGAAAACACTAAAGGAGTTCATCAACCCCAAACCAGTATTATATGAAATGCTGAAAGGTACTCTTTTAGAAGAGGAAGAAGAAAAAGGTAAAAGACAAAAAATTATGAACAACAAATACATATCTATCAACAAGTGAATCTAAAAATTAAGTGAATTAAAAATTTGATCAGCCGAGACCGGTTTGGCTCAGTGGATAGAGTGTCGGCTTGCGGACTGAATGGTCCTGGGTTCGATTCCGGTTGGGGGCATGTGCCTTGCTTGCGGGCACATCTCCAGTGTGGGGCATGCAGGAGGCAGCTGATTGATGTCTCTCTCTCGTCGATGTTTCTGACTTTCTATCTCTCTCCCTTCCTCTCTGTAAAAAATCAATAAAATATATTAAAAAAAATTTTTTTTGATCAACAGAATAAACTGGTGAATATAATAGAATCAGGAGCACTGAAAGGGGGTGGACTGATAATTTTCAGGGGGAAAGGGGTGAGGGGTGTACAGGGAGAGACTGGACAAAAATCATATACCTATGGATGAGGTCAATGGGAGGGAGGTAAGGGCAGAGGGAAGGGTGGGAGTTGGGTGGAGGGGAGCTATGGAAGGGAAAAAAGAGAAATAAATGTAATAATCTGAATAATAAAGATATAATTTAAAAAAATAAAATAAAAGACTCAGTGACACTACCACAAAAAAACACTTGGACTCAGCTGAGGTTCATACTGCAAGGTCATAACCAGTCAAATACTAAGGTGTCTGGCTCAAAGTTGTTATCATCTAAGCATGTTCTGGATGTCTGTGTCAATCCCCCCCTCCCCCAACACAGACACACACACACACACACACTTCACATTTTGAAACCTAACCCCCATTGTGATGGAATTTGGAGGTGGGAGCCTTTGGGAGGTGATTAGCTCATGAGGGGGAAAGCATCCATGAATGGGATTAGTACTTTTATAAAAGAGAGCTCCCTCCCCTCTTCCATCATGTGAAGACACAAGGAATAAGATGGCTGACTATGAATCAGGAAGTAGGTTCTCATCAGACACCACATTTGGCTGGCACCTTGATCTTGGCCTCCCAGCCTCTAGAACTGTGAGAAATAAATTTCTATTGTTTATAAACCACCCAGTCCATGAGATTTTGTTATAGCAGCCTATACAGACAAGGTCAATCTATATTAGGAAGATAAAAGGAAGAAAAAACATGGCGAGGCAGGGATGGGTTAAGACTATAAGAGAGCAAATCCTCAACTCATGGGTAGAAGACAATAGTTTGTTTTCAAAACTGAAATGACATATAACTCAAGAAATAACAGTATAAGAAAGTTATTTAGACATGTGGAGGAAAAAGTAGAAAAAACAGCTTTAATTAAAACATGTGCCATGGGAAATGAAGATGGGGTGTTCTTAAGACTTAATTTTATACTATGTACCAGTGATTTTTTTTTTATACTTACTTTACAACTCAGGATATCAAACACATAAACAAAGAAACAGAACATTTTCCAGGAGGGGGCTGCCCAGAAAGTGACGTGGCTAGTGTGGCCCATACCTGTTAGGGGCTGCTGCTTAGCCACATCCCAGACCTTCACGGCTGTGCCTGCCGTGCTCACCAGGATGCCATCCACAGTGGGGTGGAACTGCAGCACCTCTACCCGGGTGTCCTCAGGGCCCAACACCAGCCCAGGTCCTGAGGGGAGCGCCTGGCCAGAGGCTGGCAATCTCCATAGTTTTATCTGTGGGAAAGAATAAGTCTATGAGTCCAGGAGAGGGAGGGTCCTCACTGCTCCCAACTCCAGGGGTCATGCTTGAGCATGAGCTGTATGTCTGTGTTGGGAAAAGGAGGGAGACCTAGCTCAGGGTCACAAATGTGGGTGAAGGCTGGGGGGAAATGGGAACAGGGAAATCAGGGTTCTGATCAGATCTCTTCTGAGCCTCCCATACAACCCCAGCCCTGATGTCCTCAGGCAGTCAAGCAGCAAGCCAGCACATCACAGGCAGGGCTTGGGCAAGTGCACAGGAGTATGTGGGAGTTGGTGTGGGTTAAGGAACTAAGAAAGTCTGGGCTGGCCTAGCTCTGCAAATCTGTGGAGGAGATGAAGGGGTAGTAGGAGGGGTTGGACTAGGAAGAAGCAGGGCCCCAGAGGCTCAGGGGGCTCAGAAGGCCCCAAATAGAAGGGTGCGGCACTGAGCAGCTCTTCCAATGGCTCCACTCACCGTCCTATCTGCTGAACCTGTGACCAGGAGAAAGTCATCAAAGGGAGAGAAGTCCAAGTCCGTGACCAGGTCTGCAGGAAAGGAATGGTTGACTCAGACCCAACTAGAACTTGCCAGAACATCCTGTTTCCAGCCCAAAGCCTGGGATCAAAGCCCAGGGCTCCAGAGGTGACATCTCTGCACACATGGAAGCAGGCTCAAAGTCTCAGAAGGAGAGCACCTCTGCAAACTATGGGCAATTGCCATAGGCCTGCCTGCAACACATATCCCGAGAGCCCTGCAGACCCAGAGTGGCCAAAGACCAGCCATGGAGAGGTCAGCAGGGCAATGGGAAAAGAGCTCCTCGCTGATGTGGCTCAATTGGTTGAGTGTCATCCCATGCACCAAAAGTCACCGGTTTGATTCCCGGTCAGGGCTCATATTCAGGTTTCGGATTCAATCCTCTATCAGGGTGCCTATGGGAGGCAACAGGTGGATGTTTCTTTCTCATATTGATGTTTCTCTTTTTCTTCCCCTCTCCCTTTCTCTCTAAAATCAATAAAAACATATTTAAAAAATGGAAGAAAAGGTATTTCCCTAAAAACAATAAAAAACTCCTTGGATTACCAGGAACCTGAAGTCACCTAAAACCCAGAGTCTAGCACAAGGTTTGTCAAGAATTATGTGAATGAACACAGTTCTGGCCCCACTATAGTCACAAGGAATTCACAAACCACTCAGTCTGACTCCCTCAGCACTTCCTCAAGGAGACACATACATCTGTGCAGATGTAACAAGGAGCAAGTTCTGCCCACAGAGGTGATCCATAGATCAGAAGCAGGGAAGCCTTCAATGAGATGCATGGTGAATCTTGGAGAAGGCGGTAGGGGGAGGGGGAGAAAGGTGGTTGTCACATGCCTGACCTAGGCACTATCTACCCTATTACTCCCCCTAAAGCTAGGGCTGACCAGTCCCAATGTGGGAGTGCACCTGATCTGTGCCCCAGCAGCCAGCTTCTCTCTAAGGAGAGTTAAACCTGAAAGAGGAAGGCCTAGATTAGGGTGCTTTAGGGACTGGCCTAGGTGGAAAGTCACCAACTCAGAGGGTGCTGCCAGCTTCCATGCCAAGACCTTTCAAAGACCTGAATATCTAGCTGATTCTTTGGTTCTGAAAGCTTCCCATGAATTCCCCAATCAATTTATTTTTGTCTTAAGCAAGTTGGAATTGGTCTTCTGTTCTTTGCAACCAACGAACCTGAACTGCCCAGCTCTGGCAGGTGGGGTTTGGGGTGCACAGAATGAACCAGAATCCAGAGGGGAAATGAAGCTGGGGGGAGGGGGCATTGGAGATGAGATTAGGGCTTGGATGTTGAGGGGAATGTAAGCAGGACAGCCAGGCCTGTATCATCACAGCAAAAAGCAGAGTGGCCACCCTACTGCCTGCTTCTCTAGAAGCCAAGCATTACATTTTCCTCCTGGCCAGAGATAAGGAAGAAAAAGGGGAGTATGAGGACAGGTACACCTTGGGACAGCCTCAGCCTGGGCTTCTGGCCACAAATCCCTGCTGCCCCGTCCTGTGGGTTCCGAACAGGACAGGACAGGGCACAAGCTCGGAGCAGCAGCCAATGTAGGCAGTCTGGCACACTGAGGGAATAAGAGGTAGTAATGTGGCCGATCTGAGAAGCCTGAGTTCTTCATGTGCATTTATCTTACCAAATCCTCAATGACCCACCAGGATGGCACTGTGGCATCATCATCCAAGTGGAGGACAAGGACACAGGGACAGAGAAGTTAAGTAACTTATCTAGAGCTACATAGCTAAGAAAGGGCAAAGCTGAGGGGTCAGGCCAGGCTGTCCAGCTTCAGAAGCTACAAACTCAGCACATTATCACACTGCCTTTCCCAAACTGGGGCACATCCCTGGCCTATCTCACGGCCCAGACATGCAGAAAGGCCCTCTAGATGCCTCCCTGCCCTCTGCTCCCCTGGGAAGCTGGACTAAAGGGCCACTTGGCACTGAAGCAAGACATAGAAAGCATCTGGAAGACAGGGCAGTAGCCAGAGCCCAGCCCACCACAGTCTCCCTACCACCACTGGCACTGGAGTCTTGAAGGCAGGTTCTGAGAGAGCTGGAGCTCAGCTATTCTCACTGCAGCTTCCCAGCAAGGTTGCTTCTGCAGAGAGGCTCTGAATAATTGGAGCTACAGTGAGGCTACATCCTGCCAACAGAAACCTGGTCCAGCTTCTGTTCGGAACCAACTCACAGGATACTCACCACCTCACAAACTCCACCAATTTGGAGCAACTCTCCCGTGAATAAAAAATATCTAGAAGCAAGCAATAGGGTGCCTATCTAGAAACAAGGTCAGATAGACCTGGCTCTGCCAGCAGCAATATCAACATTGGCAAGGTCCTAACCTGAGCCTCAGTTTTCAGAGCTGAAAAGTGGGTTATTTTTAAATATACAGTACTTGAAAAAGATATGAGAGCAGATGAGAAAGCAGATTTCTTACATATACTGCAACACAGGTGGATCTCAAAGCATTATGCTAAGTGAAAGAGGACAGATTCAAAAGACCATGCACGGTATTTTTCATTTATGGAAAATGTTCAGAAAAGGCCAATCTATAAAGCAGAGGCTGGCAAACATTTTCTGGAAAGGATGAGGTAGTAAATGTTTCAGGCTTTTAGGGCCATATGGTCTCTGCTCAACACTGCAGTTATTGAGAGAAAGTGACTACAGACTGACCATCGATGAAAAGGCCTGGCAGGGTTCCAAAACAACAGTTTACAAAGACAGGCAGCAGGCCAGATTTGGCCACACCAGCAGCTTGCAGACCCCAGTTGCAGAGGCAGAAAGTACATCAACAGTTGCCTGAGGCACAAAGGGGCATGAGGAATGATTTAAGCACAAAGGAGCATAAGGAATCTTCTGGGGAAATGTCTAAAACTGAATGGTGGTATACACAGGCCTGTAACATTAATAAAAGCCATCAAATTCTTCATTTAAAACAGGTAACATTAATGATATATAAATGATATCTTGATAAAGTTGTAAAAAGCTTTAAAGAAGGATTAGATGAGAAAATGAGGGGGAAAGAACATAGAGAGGGCTCCATCAATCTTCATTACTGTTATTTTAATAACTGCCACCATCATCATCATGATTCCTACATTAAGCTGCACACCCACAACAGGAACCAAAGGTTGGTCCCCTTCTCTCACCTAAGGCCATCCAACAGCCAGCCAGAAATGCAGGCCAGGACTGGCCCACAGCTGCCAAAGCTGGACAGGGAGAAAGGAGACAGCCGGGGGCCATCCTAGGAGAGGGGCAGATTGTCAGGCAGGTTGTTGGGAACCCCCAGAAGTAGATGTGGCAGCTCTCTTTGTGACAATTTCTCTCTGGCCCTGCAGCCCAAACCATACTTTTTTTAGAGAGCCCTGAGGAGTCTGGTTGGGGAGGAGGCCTGGTGGCAAGGGGTGGTCTCCTAAGCTCTGGGAAAGAACTGAGTCCTCTGCAGTAATAGGAAGCCAGCATCAGGAAGTCTGGTGCAGGTTGGTGCATAACCCCCTTCCTCCCAGCTTGATCATATGGAGCACCCAGCCTTCCTCCTCTCTGCCAGGCCCAAATTCTCTACCAGGATCCAGCCTTCTAATCTGGACCCTATCTGTCAGAAGGAACAATGAAAACAACAGGAGGGACCTGGGAAGTCACAGGCCTATGAGACCAGGTGAGTATGAATCTCTGGCCCCAGAGAAGGAGGAGCAAGTTCCAGACTTCCTAGATCCAGCCCCGACTCACCAGAATGGCAGCCCAGGTGGGTCACGTGTCTCTTGTTCTCTCTCTGGCCTTCCAGAGGCACAATGCCCAGCACACCTGCCAAATAAACACAGTTGCTTTGACTTCCAGATAAATGGGGACCATCTATCTTCCAGCCTAGGACTCCCAGGTTATACAAGATCTAAAAACTCAGCCTTGGACCTTCCGAGAGCCTCCACCAATTGTAAGATTCCATCCCTCTAGACCAGTGGTTCTCAACCTTTTTAAATGCCTCGACCCTTTAATACAGTTCCTCATGTTGTGGTGACCCCTAACCATAAAATTATTTTCGTTGCTATTTCATAACCGTAATTTTGCTACTGTTAATGAATCGTAATGTAAATATCTGTGTTTTCCAATGGTCTTAGGCTCTATAGCAGCAGTGATACACAGGTTGAGAACTGCTAGCAGGGTCGCCTAAGACCATCGGAAAACATAAAAGCACTGGGGATCATAAGAGGTAAGGTGCCAGCAGCTGCCATTTTTCCCAGCTTTACCTAAGAAAGAAGCCATTACCCAAGGGCAACAGAGCTGAGGCAAGAGAGAAGCACACATGAGTTCTGGATACAGCCCTGCCTGAAGACCCTGGACTTCTTAGATATACAAGTCAAAAGGATATCATTATTTTCTTTTTTTAAACAAGTTTTTTTTTTTTTAATATATCTTACTGATTTTTTTACAGAGAGGAAGGGAAAGGGATAGTTAGAAACATCGATAAGAGAGAAACATAGATCAGCTGCCTCCTGCACACCCCCCACTGGGGATGTGTGCAACCAAGGTACATGCCCTTGACTGGAATCAAACCTGGAACCTTTCCGTCGCAGAGTGACGCTCTATTCACTGAGCCAAACCAGTTAGGGCAAGAATATCATTCTTGCTTAAGAATTTAGTTTGTGCCGAAACTGGTTTGGCTCAGTGGAGAGAGCGTCAGCCTTCAGACTGAAGGGTCCCAGGTTCGATTCCGGTCAAGGGCATGTACCTTGGTTGTGGGCATATCCCCAGTGAGGGGTGTGCAGGAGGCAGCTGATCTATGTTTCTCTCTCATTGATGTTTCTAACTCTCTATTCCTCTCCCTTCCTCTCTGTGAAGAATCAATAAAATATATTTAAAAAAGAGAGAGAGAGAGAGAGAGAGAGAGAGAGAGAATTCAGTTTGTGCCCTAGCTAGTTTGGCTCAGTGGATATAGCGCTGCAAACTGAATGGTCTCAGGTTCAATTCCAGTCAAGGGCACATGCCTGGGTTGCAGGCTTGAACTCTAGTGGAGACATGCTGGAGGCAACCAATAAATGATTCTCTCTCATCATTGATGTTTCTCTCTCTCTCTCTCCCTTTCCCTTCCTCTCTGAAGTCAATAAATAACTATATTTTAAAAATTAATAATTCAGTTTGAAGTTTGAGTTATCACTGGCAACCAAAAGAGTCCCAACTAAAGGACCGAACAGACTGTCAAATTACAGTGAGAAGGCTGGAGAGTGTTGGGGAGAGTGGGAAATAGATCAACCAAAGGACTTGTATTCATGCACATAAGCACAACCAATGGACACAAGACATTGGTAGGGGGAGGGAGAAATGAGGACATGTGACAGTGGGAAGGGAAGACTGGGGGAAGGTCAATGGGGAAAAAAAAGGAGATATATGTACTAATATATGTAATACTTTAAACAATAAAAAAATATATTTGAAAAAAAGAGCCCAAACTAACGCAAGGAGTTTTATAAATCTTGGCAATCCTATTAATCCTAACCACCCTAGGCTCCCAGACAAGGAGTGGGGAGCATATGGAGACAACTCAAAAACAAAGGCAACAGCCCCCTCCCCATCCTCTGGGCCATGCTCTTGAAGACCACAGCCAACAGGGTTTATACAAAGTATACACACAAATTCTCACCAAAACCAATCTAATTACTACATGTTGACCAGTTTGTAGGGATCTAAGCCCTGCCTAGTGCTAACTTCTGAACTCTGTGACCCCTCCAAACCTCCAGCCTGCAATGAGTCTGCCCTTCTGCCTCATCCTGTTTGGGTGACAATGTCTGAATCTCCACACCCATGTCCACCTCCCTACCTGTACGGTCGGAGTTGAAGGCAATCAAGCTGCAGCTGGATTTGATATGGTTCCCACAAGAGGGGGTAGTTCCTGCTCGAAGGTTAGTGATCCAAGCCTGGAAATAAAGAATAAGAACCTTGAAGGCCAGGGCTCTACAACTGCTTAAAAATAAGGGTTGAAGCATAATTCAGGGAACCTTAAAGTTGTACCATTAGCGATGCATTCCTTTGGATCAAACGCTGTCCCCATTCACACAGTCCCTTAGATAATGCAAAATGTTCTTGAAATGATAACCTAAGTCATAAAGGGACCAGATTTGCTTATTAAATCAGTTCTCTGATAAGGGAGAGGAGGATGTCAAAAGGAAAATCAGACTGAACGAAGTCATGGGGCTAAATGGGCAGTGTTCACTCACATTTGAGTGCTGTTTCTGCTAAAGGGAATAGAGAAAAACAGAGAACAGAGAAGTGAGCACCTAGACAGAAAACAGATTCAACTTCTTCAACTGTATTGCTAAAGACTTCCTCCTGAGTTCAGGGGCCTTCTCCAAACACCAGGAGAAAAACACCCAAGCCCTGAGAAGGGTAAAAGCAAAGTCTTTCCAGGAAATCCCATAGAGAATGAATGACAGACACACTGCCAAGAAAAGGCAAAAATTTTAATACCCCCACACCTGAAAGAGTAGAGGAGAACTTTTTCTGAAACTAAGATAGGCAAGGTCCACGTTTTCTCTATTGGTATCAAAACATCATTCAACACTCTTTGCCACCCAACAATCTATCACTCACATTTCCCCAATTACCCACCCACACTGTCCTGGAAACCACCTCCACCACACCTTTCATTTTCAATGTTCACCTGCCTCTGATAAAAGAACATTAACATTTTGCATTCTTTTTCCCTCCTGATTCATGTTTACAATACAAATATAATAACAGGAAATATTTTCGAAAACAAGAACAAATCACCTGTTCTCCCATTTCCCTAATATAAACTGTTTTAAATTTCCCCCATAATCTCTTTCCATGCCTGTCTGTTTACCTTGCTGGAACAAGGATCACATAGGAACAAGCCTCAGGGACCCTCAGTGCCACCCCAGACCCCCCAGGCAGTACTTAACAGCACTCAGAGAGATGTTCTCAATGCAAATCTGAGCCTCTCTCCCCAACCCCCACCCAATCTCCTTTCCTAACTTCCCATTGCACTCAGTAGAAAAGCCAACTTCTTCCTGTGGCCTTCAGATTCTGCAAGATGGTTCTGGACTCATTGGGCAACATGCTTCCCAGTGGCCTTCCATCCACCCTGGCCCACTTCCGTTCCTCCACCAGGCACTTTCCCACCCAACTCTTCTTCTAGCTGGCTGCTTCCCACCCTTCTAGCCTCAGCTTAAATGTCACTTCCTCCCAGCAGCCCGCCCTGATCATCCTGGTGAGATTAACCCCCACCTCACTGTCCACCTCCGTCTCTGCAACCTGCCCTGATTATGCAGGGCATTTATTAAAACTTGCAATGCCCTTGTATGCCTGGTCTGGTTGCTGGCTGTCTCCCTCCGTGAGGCTGTATGCAACACAGGAAGGAAAGTGCTGTCCTATTCACTGTTGTGGCTTCAGCAGCCGGGCACAGTGCATGGCAGATGCAGGAGAAATACTGTCAGAAGGTGAAAAACAGGCTTGTGCCCCCAGCGGCCCTGATGTGCATTGGGCCTGAAAGGGTCACTAGATAGCGTCAGTTCCTAGGCCCACCTATTGAACCACACTGCCAGGCCTCCCAAATAACATGAGGAGCAGCAGACCAGGGGTGGCATCATCTCTGAAGCACACTCCTCGTGAGGCCCGCTGCCCTTCAGGACCTGAGAAGTACCCCGGTACCTCTGGGCTCCACCTCCTCGAGCCTATCGAGGCCCCATCCAGCCCCTGGCAGCATCACCCTGAGAGGAGGAAGCGCCGGCGGAAACCCGAAGGAGAGGTGCGGCTCCCGGTGTCCATCTGACACAGCTGGACTCGTCAAGGCCAGGGCAGAAAGGGCCATCTCCCACACCACAGCCCCAGGCAGGAGTGACTGGGACGTCAGGGAGGAGGAGCTGGCGCCAGATGCCGCGAGCCGCGGCTCCCCGGCGAGGGCGACCGGAAGCCGAGAAGGCAGGCACCCTTGCGGGCTTCAGGCCTCGGACTGGCCGGGTGGGCTATGCCAGCTCGGGGGCTCCGGGGCTAGGCAGGCACGCCGACCAGCCGCGGGTCTCACCGAGCGGCCAGAAAGCGTCTCGGGAGCCGCAGACACTGCCTGCCGGGTGGCGACGGGGCGGCCCTGATGCCGGTCCCGGGCCTGAAGGGGGCGCCTCGGCACAGACGGGGGATCCCGGAGAGGGATCCGAAGGGGAAGGGGGTATGGGGCCGAGAAGCGGAAGGAGGTGCCCCGCGGTCTGCGGGCCGGGCTCACCTCACGGCGGGGCGGCCGGGCCTCTGTGTGCCGGAACTTGGACACCTTGAAGCGGCTCATGACGACAGGGACGGTGACAAGCCCAGGTTCGAAGACCCGGGCGTCGGCTCTCAGGTGCACCGCGAGCTGCCGCGAATCCCGCGGCCTCCGGCTCCACCCGCGGCCCGCCGCCCTCGGCCACGCCCCTGCGCATCTCGGCCAATCGTAGCCCGCCCCGGCCGAGACCGGATGGCCAAGAGGTCCACGGCGCGAGTCGGGAGGTCAGGTCCGTTCGCTGACTGCTCTCGGCCAAGCGATGCGTGCGCGGGGACTAGGGGCTACAGCCGCAATTCTGTGTGCTGGTATTTGGTTTCCAAAGGGCGGAGCGCCGCGCCATCCCGGGGGAGAAGAGAGGGCTGGAATGAACGGGCTGCATTTCAGGGACGGGAACTTGGTCCTGGAGAGAGCAGCCACTGGTCCAAGTCGCACTGAGTGGCAGCGGGGGAACAGGAGTCCAGGTCTGACTCAAATCCTTGCCCGTGGGGTCTACCCTAAAGCCTCTGCACCCCACCCTCCCTGCTTAGGCCAGGTGGTCTCTGCGGGAGGGACGGGGCCTTCAGCATTCACTTATTAGGACATGGCTTGGCTTCAGGCCTTGGGCGCTGTGAGGCGGGGCTCCTCTAAGTAAATCAAAGTATCATTTACAGATAAACTGAAAGGGCAAAAAGATCAGGGCAATGGCGAATCCTTTAAATACTAAATGTGCCCAACCGGCGCTGCTTGCTTAGTCCAGAACAACTCAGGAGAAAAGAGAGCGAGTTCATTTCATCTGATGCCATTTATTGCACAAGCATTTCTCTTCCTTTAAAAATTGACTCCGGCCGAAGCCGGTTTGGCTCAGTGGATAGAGCGTCGGCCTGAGGAGTCCCGAGTTCAATTCCGGTTGAGGGCCTGTACCTTAGTGGCGGGTGCATCCCCAGTAGGGAGCGTGCAGGAGGCAGCTGATCGATGTCTCTCTCATCGATGTTCCTTCTTCTCTGTAAAAAAAAACAATAAAATATATATTTTTTAAAAATTGACTCCGCCCTAGCTGGTTTGGCTCAGTGGATAGACTTTCGGCCTGCGGACTGAAGGGTCCTACGTTCGGTTCCTGGTCGTGGGGGCCCATGCCCAGGTTGCAGACTCGGTCTCCAGTGTGGGACTTGCAGGAGGCAGTCAATCCGTGATTCCTTCTCATCATTGATGTTTCTGTCTCTCCCTCTCTGTTTGAAATCAATAAAAATATTTAAATAAATAAATAAAATTTGACTCCATGATTCCAGAATATACTTTCTGAATAAGGACAGACATCTGTTTAGGTGTGTCTGAAAAACGGACTTCGATCTGAGGAATGGGACTAATTGGTTGGAAATGCCAACTGCTGTGAAAATTTCCTTTGCACAGAGCATCACTTGGGGTATGCTGTACACAAGGTGATAATGAAACCTTGGCCCCTAGCAATGGGCACAGATGGATACCAAAATGCATGTTCTCTTTTCAGTTTAGTAAGGACAAAGAGGAAACTTACCAATATCCTACTAAGTGAGTAAGAGTAACTTTGTTCTCCATAAACTAAAAATAGGAGGTCAGCCTAGCTGGTGTGTATGGACCTATGAACCAGGAAGTCACGGTTCTGATCAGGGTACATGCCCAGGTTGTGTGCTCCGCCCCAGTGTGGGACGTGCAGGAGGCAGCAGATTAATGATTCTCATCATTAATGTTTCTGTTTCTCCCTTTCCCTTCCTCTCTGAAATCAATAAAACTATATATATATATATATATATATATATATATATATATATTTGTTTATTTATTTATTTATTTATTTATTTATTTATTTTTACTTTTTTAATAAAAATAGGTCAGGCCGAAACCGGTTTGGCTCAGTGGATAGAGCGTAGGCCTTAGGACTGAAAGTCCCAAGTTCGATTCCGGTCAGGGGCATGTATCTTGGTTGCGGGTGCATCCCCAGTAGGGGGCGTTCGGGAGGCGGCTGATCGATATCTCTCTCTCATTGATGTTTCTAACTCTATCCCTCTTCTTTCCTTTGTGAAAAATCAATAAAATATATTTTTTTTAAAAAATAGATCAGTATCGTTGACTAAAGCCTAGGATTTGGAGTTATATGCAGTCAGGCAGCTTTCTCATGGCATAAACTGTTCAGACTTAAATTCCAGCAGCTTTGGAACAGGCACCATCAGTGCAATCTTGAGTTATTTGTGACATACAGCTATTGCTTCTCTCTCTCTCTTTTTTTTTAGATATATATTTTATTGATTTTTTACAGAGAGGAAGGGAGATAGTCAGAAACATCGATGAAAGAGAGACACCAATCAGCCGCCTCCTCCACGCCTCACAGTGGAGATGTGCCCACAAGCAAGATACATGCCCCCAACTGGAATCGAACCTGGGACCTTTCAGTCCGCAAGCCGACACTCTATCCACTGAGCCAAACCGGTCTCGGCCTCTCTTTTTTTTTAATATGTTTTTATTGATATCAGACAGAAAGGGAGAGGTATAGAGAGATAGAAACATCAATGATGAGAGAGAACCATTGACTGGCTGCCTCCTGCAAGCCCCCCACTGAGGATCAAGCTACTTCTCTTTTTTTTAATTGTGGTAAAAACATGTAAAAAAGTTTACTATTTATTTTCATTTTTTTAATTTGTATTTATTTATTTTTAATATATTTTTATTGATTTCATAGAGGAAGGGAGAGGGAAAGATGGAAATACCAGTGATGAAAGAGGATCATTGATCGGCTGTTTTTTGCTTGCCCCACACTGGGCATATGCCCTGAATGGGAATGGAACCGTGACCTCCTGATTCATAGGTTCACGCCCAACCACTGAGACACACTGGTTGGGCCTAAATCTTTATTTGTTGATTTGAGAGAAAAATACTGATTTGTGGTTCCACTTATTTATGCATTCATTGGTTGATTGTACATGCCCTGAGGGCATTAAGCTGGAAACCTTGGTATACCAGGGCTAAATTTTACCATTTTAAAGTGTGCAGTTCAGTAGTCTTAAGGACATTTATAGGGTTGTACAACAGATATTCTTAAGAAAGTAAATTTTATGTGCTTTTTCTCACAAAATTTTAAAAATATAAATCAACTATACAACTATTGCGAACTTTATGTAAACCTTCCGTTATTTCCTTTATGTCATTTCATTGTTATCCCTAAATTCACCTTTGTTTTTTTTGTCTAAATGGCCACAGTCAGCTAGTGAGAAAGTCTTTCATTCACAGAGGTAACAGGCTAAATCTGGTCCACATATATGTTTTAATTGGTTCACTTAGTGTTTTAAAAATTGGGACACTTCCTAAAAGTTTGGATTTCAGCTTCTCTTGAAAAACAAAACCCCTAATCTTCACTCTCAGGAGAGAGAGAAGCCATGACCTGACTGTGCTAGATCATGTGACTGTATTTCCACAAACTGGGGGCTGGTAGAAGCAGAGTTGGAGAGTGTCCTCTTTCCCATCCACATGATCAACCTGAGCTCCACAGCAGGGGAGAAGGAAGGGCCAAAATTACATGAAGACCCAGAGAGTGGCCATCTTACATGTTCCCAGATCCATTCTGGCTGGAGAAAGTGATTCTTTCTAGTAGAAAGTTCAGAGTTCTAAGGCTGCTGCAAACTTGAGCACAATAAATTATTTCATGAGTTGCAACGTTGAACTGACATCCTCTAAGATTCTTTCCAGTCCCATGAGCCTATGAATTACCAGCTTTGTTCCTTTATGCTCCTAGTAATTCCACTTCACTGTCTTTAAGAACCCTGGAAGACACCTCTCAACTCTAAAAGGCCGTCTATTAAATGTGGGTCAAATGCCAGCAATATGAGAATGTCCGGTTAGCTTGGTAAATAGCAGAATGATTTCAATTTCACAGGGCCTGTTTCCAAAAATGATTAAAAACAAACAAGAATGTAGGAGGCCACTGTACTAAAGTCCTCATTTTAGAAAATTCAAAGCATTTCATGTAACTGAGGAAAGAAATATTAGCAGAAAGAAAAATGACCAAGGAAAAAGAAGACAAAAACCCACACAAAAGCATCAAAGAGCCTTAAGATATATTCTTATTTTAAACTATGACACTGTCCCTGGCTAGGTTGCTCAGTTGGTTGGAGCATTGTCCTGTACATCAAAAGGTTTTGGGTTTGATTCCGGGTCAGGGCACATACTAGGTTGTGGGGAAATTTGTAGAAGGCAACCAATGGATGTTTCTCTCTCTCATTGATGTTCCTCTCTCCTTCTCTCTCTCTCTCTCTCTCTCTTTCTCTCAAAATCAGTAACAAAATATATCTCTAGGTGAGGTTAAAAAAAAAAAACAACGAAACTATGACACTGAAGAAGACATTTTCTATAGGATGTTCCCTTAATGTTTTCTAAAGTCAGTGGTTTCTATAATTCAGAGTTTTGGCAAGAGAGGGATAGATGAATCAGCTTCAGTGCCTTAAATTTAGTTACTTAGATTTAGTTATCTGCCCCTGAAATGGTTTATTAAGCATATTGGTGGCTCAGTGGTTGAGTGTTGACCTATGAACTATAAGGTCTCCCCGGTTCGATTCCGATCAGGGCACATGTCCTATTGGTTGTGTGCTTGATCCCCAGTGTGGGGTGTGCAGGAGGCAGCCAATCAATGATTCTCTCTCATCACTGATATTTCTATCTCTCTCTCTCCCTCTCCCTTCCTCTCTGAAATCAACAAAAAAAAATTTTTTTCAAGATGCACATTGAAAACATTTGTTTTGTTTTTTTAATATATTTTACTGATTTTTCACAAAGAGGAAGGGAGAGGGAGAGAGAGAGCTAGAAACATCGATGAGAGAGAAACATTGATCAGCCGTCTCCTGCACGCCCCTCACTGGGGACGTGCCCGAAACCAAGGTACATGCCCCCGACCGGAATCAAACCTGGACCCTCCAGTCTGCAGGCCGTCGCTCTATCCACTGAGCCAAACCGGTTTCGCTGACCCTTGCTTTTATTAACACAATTTGTCCTAAAGGCAAGGTGGAGATAATACACTTCAAAAGGTAAGGTTTACAGAAGCCTTGTCAGTTTGGGGAATATCCTACAGGTGTTTGGCCAACAGGAGGTAATAAAATGCCCTGAGCTATCTTTCAGCAAACAATCCTATTCAGGTTGGGGGAGATGCTTTTTAGCCTTCCCAGAAGATTCAGCTAATATGCTGGAATTGGCAGACTGAAGAGTCCTGGCTTCCATTCCAATTCCAGTCAAGGGCACATGCCGGCTTGTGGGCTTGAGCCCCAGTAGGGGGCATGCAGGAGATGGCCAATCAATGATTCTCTCTTATCATTGATGTTTCTCTTTCTCTCTCTCTCTTTCTCTCTCTCTCTCTCTCTCTCTCTCTCTCTCTCTCTCTCTCTCTCTCTCTCTCTCTCACACACACACACACACACACACACACACACACATCCTTCCTCTCTGAAACCGATAAAATATATTAAAAGAAAAGATCATTCTTTTCTAAGTTGATGCTTTTCACATTGGAGTCTACTGATAGTCAGAGGATCCAGAACTTTATTCTCAGTATCTGTGATCTTTCTTTTTTCCTTGGAGACAGTTCCTTTCATTTTTCTGGATTGCAAAACATTAGTTTGGCCAGAAGAATATTTAGCTTCCAACTGGAGCCACCTATTGTTTAAAGGGCCTTTTAGGAAATCATTAGCACAGAAAGCTCAGACAACTGAGAGGACACAGTTCACCTCCTTCTGCAGGGAACTGCAGACACTGCATATGTCATGTCTGGGAGCATCTGGGTTATGCATTTCACATCCCCTTGGAATCATCCCCTACGCTCTTGGGGAGGAAAGGAAATGCTACAAGGAGAGAAATTGTGAGCTAGATTTTATTGCTTCCGAAGAGACTGACTGAGGACCTTCTGCCCTCCGGAAAGGGTTCCTCACATGAGGGGGGGAGCAGTCCTCCCATGGATTAGCTATGCACTTTACCAGTCCCATTGTACCTTGGACGGTCAGTATCTGCAGGATGTTACAGAGTAGAGCATACTTAAAACTTCCTACTAGTTCTCACAGATCTCACTACTTCAGAAGAGTAGCAAGGGTTCAGTAGAACATTAAAATTTGGGCAAAGAGGGAGATGCTTGAGAAACTGGTGTGCCTTTTGCAAATGACATTTGTTTCTCTTTAAAGCTAAAGTTTTGGGCTTTAGACTGGAGAGGGAGATGAGGGAGGGGGAAGGCACACAATATATTCTGCCTAGGAGTGTGGGTCTGCATGGCCTGTGAGCTCATTTCAGTTTTTGTTAACAAGTTTAGGATGGGTCCATTAGTAGCCACTTACTAATTACCTTGGGGTTATCTCCTCCTAAAGCAAAGAATAATCAGCCTTCCTGCTATCCCCTAGAACAAAAACACACCCATCCTTTCAATGTGAAGAATTTTTACTGTTAATAACTATGGGGACTATACAACTGAAACTAATATAAAATAATATTGAATGTCAACTGTAATTGTAAAACATTTTTAAAAATTAAAAATCACCATGGGGAAATAGATGGGGGAGGAGAAAACTAAAATACCTCAAACTGAGGAAGTTACAAGACTGACAAAGTTTTCATATTAGTGCGCTCTGCTCTAGTTCCTAACTCACCCTGAGGTGGTAAATGCAAGTTCCTTTGCCTCTTCTTCTCAGATTTTATTCCTGAAAGTTTTACTTCTCAATGAACACTCTCCCCCATTCTTTCCCTGTAGGTTTTAGGCTCCCAGTGGATAATAACTGTGTCTGAGTTCTGCTTGGCATATATAATGATAAGGAACATTTTAATACTTTTTAAAATTGATTTCAGAGAGAGGACGGGAGATAGGCACATTAATGATGAGAGAGAACCATCGATTGGCTGCCTCCTGCATGCAGTAGGGATTGAGCCTTGGTTGTGGGCACATCCCCAGTAGGAGGTGTGCAGGAGGTATCTGATCAATGTTTCTCTCTATTCCTCTCTGTAAAAAAATCAATTATATATATATGTATGTATGTATAACAAAACATCGATGAGAAACATCATTCAGCTGCCTCCTGCACATCCCCTACTGGGAATGTGCCCGAAACCAAGGTACACGCTCTTGTCTGGAATCGAACCTGGAACCCTTGAGTCCACAGGCTGCTGCTCTATTCACTGTTTTTAGATCTATACTGGAAGCATTTTAATTTTTTTCTTTTTATTAAGTTATTACATATGTGTCCTTATCCCCCCATTGTCACCCCCCACCCCTGCTCATGCCCTCACCTCCCTGTTGTCTGTGTCCATTGGTTAGGTTTATATGCATGAATACAAGTCTTTTGGTTGATCTCTCCTCCTTACTCTCACCCTCCCCTACCTTCCCTCTGAGGTTTGAGCATCTGATCTATGTTTCTCTCATTTTAATATTGATTAAATATATTAAAAGAGCTCTTTTACTCATTTTCATCCCCATGACACCCCTCTCTTTTCTTCTCTAAAACATCCCTTGCTGCCAAAACTGGTTTGGCTCAGTGGATAGAGCGTTGGCCTGTGGACTGAAAGGTCCCAGGTTCAGTTCCGGTCAAGGACATGTATCTTTGTTGCGGGCACATCCCCAGTAGGGGGTGTGCAGAAGGCGGTTGACTGATGCCTCTCTCTCTCATCGAGAGTTTCTGACTCTCTATTCCTCTCCCTTCCTCTCTGTAAAAAATCAATAAAATATATTTAAAAAAAGTTCCTTGTATTAAAGAAATAAAACGTCCCTTGCTTAACTTAGTGCTCTATGTTCCCTAGACCAAATTCTCAACTATTCCTTGCATTTTACAGTAGCTCTGCCAGTGTGTGGTTGTGGTTGTTTATTTATTTATTTATTAATTTTTGGTGGATTGACTGATTTTAGAGAAACAGGAGAAAAACATCAATATGTTGTTCCACTTATTTATACATACATTGCTTGCTTCTTTAAAAACAAAACAAAACAGAGAGAATATTAAAAGCAAAAAGAAAAAAACAGTTAATTACCTACTAGGGAGCACCCATACAATTGTCAGCTGATTTCTCAACAGAAACTATGCAGGCCAGATGGGAGTGGCAATAAATATTCAAAGTGATAATAACAAGAACCTACACGATTACTCTACCCAGCAAAGCTATCTTTCAGAATTGAAGGGTAGATAAAGAGCTTTACAGATAAGAAGAAGCTAAAGGAATTTATCTCCTTTAAGAAGAGGAAGAAGGCTGAAACCAGTTTGGCTCAGTGGATATAGAGTGTCGGCCTGCAGACTGAAGGGTCCCAGGTTCCATTCCAGTCAAGGACATGTATCTTGGTTTCGGGCATATCCCCAGGAGGGGGCGTGTGGGAGGCAGTTGATCGATGTGTCTAACTCTCTATCCCTCTCCCTTTCTCTCTGTAAAAAAATCAATAAAATATTTTTTAAAAAAGAAAAAGGTAAAGATAAAAATTATGAACAACAAATACATATTTATCAACAAGTGAATCTAAAAATCAAGTGAATTAAAAATCTGATGAACAGAATAAACTAGTGAATATAATAGAATCAGGAGCATAGAAAGGGAGTGGACTGACAATTATCAGGGCGATAGGGGTGAGGGGGGTGCCAGGAGAGATTGGACAAAAAATCATACACCTACACCTATGGATGAAGACAATTTGGGGAGGTAAGGGCAGAGGGAGGGGTGGGAGCCCAGTGGAGGAGAGCTATGGTGGGGGGGAGAGGAACAATTGTAATAGTCTGAACAATAAAGATTAAATTAAAAAAAATTATTGATTTTTTACAGAGAGGAAGAGAGAAGGGATAGAGAGTTAGAAACATCAGTCAGCTGACTCCTGCACATGCCCCACTGGGGATGTGCCCACAACCAAGGTACATGCCTTTGGCGGAATTGAACTTGGGACCCTTCAGTCCGCAGGCGATGCTCTATCCACTGAGCCAAACCAGTCAGGGTCATTTCTTGATTCTTATAAGAGCCCTGACTGGGCACTGAATCCATACCCTTGATTGATTCTTGTATATGCCCTGACTGAGTATTGAACCTGAAACCTTGGCATATCTGGAGGATGCTCCAATCAACTGAGCTACCTGGCCAGGGTCTGGGCAGTGGTTTTTAAACTTCTTTGAATCTCAGAGCCTGTGGAGAATATTATTGATGAAAGCTATGGATTAACATACACATACACAAAAATTTAGTGTACAATGGGGAGAGAGACAAAGAGTACAGATAATCTCAAACATTTGTTGAGCACTTACTATGCACCAAGCATGACTCTTCAGGCTCCCTTTCTATTTGCGTTGGTGGGGGGAGTGTGTAGATTTAGTAGGCAAGGTTTACCTTTCTGGCCGCATCCCCATCATTCACACTAAGTTTAGGGTTTAAGCAAACAGGGTATGCACTTTTCATCTTTAGACATCTGCTTTTGAACCTCTTGCTCCTTGGAATAATCTTCTCTTCGCCTACCTTTTTTTTTTTTTTTTTTTTTACCGGAATGATACTTCTCAAATGCTTTCCCTGGCACCTCAACCTCCCAACCTCTGAGAACTCCTTTCACCTGTGTGCCTGCAATCTATTAAGTACTTACTACCATAGCAATGAGTTACTGAGGAGCTTGCCTCTCTCGTCTCATCGTTGTGCTCCTCCAGAGCAGGGATGTTATTTCATTCATTGTATTTCCAATATTCTAGTACGTGCGTGACACGTAGTAGAGCCTCACAACGTTTATTACATTTGTTTGGGGGAACTGGGATCTTACTCTGCGACCTGCAAGTTCACTACTGGTTTGGAGACTACCATACTTAGGAAAGACCTGAGCGACCAAAAGCAGCCGCGTGGGAAATCAGCCAGAGAAAGTGAGCTTGAGGAAAGACTTGGGGAGTACAAATACCGAGCCCTTGTGCAGAAACCGGGTGACTAACGCTCACCCCAAAAGTCAGGGTCAGGAGAAAGGAAGCCGCGCACTGTATGCTGGGATCTGAGCGACAGACGCCGAAAGGCATGCCAGGATTTGTAGTCCTGTTCCTTGTCAGGAGCCTCAGTTACATTCGGCTACATTCAACCACGCCCTTAAACAGATAAGGTGCAGTCTTGATTACCCAGCACATAATTACGAGGTTCTCCAGGGGAACTAAGTCTGGTAGTAATCTCCAAGACAAATCTCATTTCAGCTTTGGCTACCAAGAAGACACATTAGATATGGCTATATCTGCGCACGCTTGAATTCCTGCGTACGCGCGCAGCGGGTCGCGCCTCCCCTCCCTCTCGGGTGCGCCGGCGCGGCGCATGCGCGAGTTGTCCACGTGAGGCCACCTAGAGCCGGGTGGCGCAGGCGTAGTGTCCCCGGGCCAAGATGGCGGCGCGGTGCTCCACACGCTGGTTGCTGGTGGCTGTGGGAACTCCTCGGCTGCCGGCTGCAGCGGGGACAGGGGCCCGGCCGCCCAGGGGGGGCGTAGTGGGGGCATCGCTGGGCCGCAAGCTGAGCGTTACTGCTTTCGCGCCTTCCCTGGGAACTCGCGGCCAAGGGGCGCTACTGACATTGAGACCCGGTGTCAGCCTCACAGGTGAGGGCAGGCTCCGGCGGCCGAGAAGGGGCTCCAAGGCCTGGAAGGGAGTGACTCCTTTCGCTCCAGTTACGGGAGTAGCGGGGTGAAGGGTGATTAACGATGCGTGTGTGGAATTGCTTGGGGAGACGGGCAAGCAGGAAGCCCCAGTGACTACTGGGTGAACGAGATTTGCTGCCTGGAGCTCCCGGCGGCGAGGGTGAAACGTCCCGTAGGCCGTGAACCTTCACCTCTGTGTCAACATTTCTGGAGGCCTCTTTCCTGCCTGCCGCTGCACCCTATCCTATCCCTGTTCCTTTCTCTTCCCTGCATCTTCCAGCCTGTAGCGGAACGGAGGGACCTCATCTTATTTCGTACTTCGTAACTCATCTTATTTCACAGTAACAACACCCTGCAAGGTGGAATTGTCATCCCTGTTTTAAAGAATGGGAAATTAAAATTCTAGCAGAGGAACTGACTTGCCCAAGGTCATAAAGTTAGATTAAGAAAAGTGGTCCCAAGCCCAGAACTGTACTTTCATAATTTTCACGCTTTCCACCACATGGAATAAGTTGAAGATTACACTGAACAGTCTCTTTTAGAAATCCTTAAGTTGGTAATTGTATTAAAAAATACAAACATTTGTTGAGCACTTACTATGCACCAAGCACGAACATTTTCATGTGATAGACACTTGCTATTTCCATTTTGTAGATTAAAAAACAAAACTGAGGCTTGGATGTTAACTTGTAGAATGTCACAAAGCTAAAAAATGGTAAAACCTTGATTCAAAGCCTGCTGCTTACTTAATAGCCTGGGTGATAATGAATTAATATTTATTAAGGCTTTAGGTGCTTAGCCATGAAAGTTTTTCATGTTGTGTGTTGGATGGCTTCCAGTATTGTGAGAGAAGGAAAGAGGA
>PVJN01019124.1:0-37909 GCA_004026805.1 Lasiurus borealis | reverse complement strand
TTTTCCAGTTTAAATTTCATGTTCAATATAAAGTTAAAACTCACCTTTTCTCCGTGATAACTTATTGAAACGGCCATCAACTTGTTACGGTTAATGACTCTTGCAGCAAAAACGGAAAACAGTGAAGTCACATGTCGTAAGAATAGGCCTATGTTGGATGCTGTTTAATTTCAGAACTGAAGAAGAAGAAGAAGAAGAAGAAGAAAGAAAAAGAAGGGGTGGGGGTGAGCACAAAAACTTAAATGAAACCACTTCCTGCGTAGTTACGGTTAACCACACACATCGCATCATTACTCGACTTGAAGACATTGCCTTGTATAGTCAACAATATCGCTATTTTTCAATATGATTTTCAGTTTTCAAACACTACACATTTGTATAGGTATCAGCAATTCTGATTTAATGGGGAAAATGTGTAGTTAAAAATTTAGCAGGGGGAGGAGCCGGCTGCTAAGCACTCAGGGAACTTCCTCTTTCTTTGGCTTCTAGCAAGGGCTTCAAACCTAATTCTTTACTCCCCCCAGGTGGCTTCTCACTTGCTGTCAGAAGCTCTGCCTATTGACTGAGGAGCCAAGAAGCCATTCGCAATTCACAGACCTGGGGGATATGTCTCACTCATGGGTGGACCCACAGAGGTGTTTCAGTTAATAAGGTCATGGGGTTGCACAGGTTACATAAGAACTTCAGAGAGCACAGTCCCTGGCCACGCTGCCATCTGGGAGGAAGGAGGGCACTGCTCTAGCACATGCTGCCAGTGGCACTGCCTCTGGCTGTGGCTCCGGCATTGGTGTGCCCTCTCTGGCAGCTTTTAAGCAGTTCTGAACTCTGCTGAAGAGCATTTGGTCTAGCTGGCTGAACGATTCTTTGTGTGGCCCGCCTTCAAAGGGCATCATTTCTGGCACGCTGCTCTGTGCCTATCTGCATCAACCAATTTAAGACATATCTTTTGTCATTGTTTTTAGGGGAGAAGGTGGACATTGCAACGATAATGATAGGGTATGCATCTTTATTGAAACATGGCATTCAAGAAATAAGCTCCTGGATGTCCAGACTTAGCTGGTTTGGTGAGATTTACTCCAATGGTTGGCAAACTTATTTGTCAACAGAGCCAAATATCAATAGTACAACGATTGAAATTTCTTTTGAGAGCTGAAAACCGACTTCTGCGCGTGGGCCATGAAATTTCAATTGCACTGTACATGCATGCCCGCACATGGTATTTTGTGGTAGAGCCACACTCAAGGGTCCAAAAAGCCGCATGTGGCTCGCGAGCCGCAGTTTGCCAACCTCTGGCCTAGACATTCACAAATGGAAACGTTTCCCTTCCAAATAGAGGAGAACAGTCTTTTGTCACACAAATAAATTGGACTAGAATCTGTAAAATAATACTCGGTGGTTTGGAATCCTTGGCACACATAAAGTCAATCTTTAAAATATATTTGGCAAATGTGGCCCAAGTGAAGGATGACATTCTCCCAGCAAGCTAATCTCATTTCACTTGTCCCCTCCTTTCCAAAATCGTTTTTCAGATTGATCCTGGGACTCATTGTCAACGCAGTTCCAGGATGTGCCTGTGCAAAAGGTAAAGCTCTGAAGGACTGTACTCAGTGTTTCTCTGACACTGAGAATAAAGGGGGCAGGGCAGAGCATTAGAAGTGAGCAAATCAGAATTCAGGCCTCAATTCTGACGCTGATATTTACTTGACCTTGGCCAAGTCACTTAAATAACTAGGATGCCAGTTATTTGGCCATATAATGGAGCATACAAATAAAATACATCTACCTTTTGAAATATTTTTGGTTCCCAAATTTGGGAGCTTCCCAGGAAAAAAAAAATGTGAAAGTGACCTCCATGCACAGAACAAGGGCAAGAAGCGATGGAGGAAAGAGTGAGGCCACTTCCAGGTTGGTAGGTGGTGATTTTTAATAAGCAAGAGAACAGACACGAGGCTTATCTTGGGGGACAAAATACAATTTTATCTCTGCACCTGCAAAAGTTTATCTAGAACCTTAAAAGTTTCCGTGTAGAGGCGTTACTTGGGCCCAGTCCTGTATTCTGTTCAAATTGTCTCATGAGTCTGCAGATGGTCTCACAAGGCTGTGTCCTTGACCGTGACGCCCCCTCTGGCTAGGGTGGGCAGAATGGTACATTCCTAGGAAGTGGAGTGGGTGAGGAGCCTCTGACTGCCCAGGTCCAGGTCTTGGGTCACCCGATGGTCAGGACTGCTTGATGATGACCCGCTGTTAGAACATATATGCCTGCCTCTGTGCTCTGGACTGTCAACAAGGGTTTGTGTGGGTTTTTTAAATATATATTTTTTAATTATTTCAGAGGGGAAGGAAGGGAGAGAGAGAAACATCAATGATGAGAGAGAATCATTGATTGGCTGCCTCCTGCATGCCTTTTTCTCCAACCCCCTGACCAAACTTGCAATATGGGCATGTGCCCCTAACTGGAATTGAATCCAGGACCCTTCAGCCCACTGGCCAATGCTCCCTCCACTGAGCCAAATGGGCCAGGGCAGCAGGGGTTTTGTAAGCATGAAGGTTGCTAGTTTGGCAGCTTTCTGACTATGTTGGAGGCACATATCACAGCAAAAACTATGAGCACATGCAAGAGAAAACATAGGTTAACTATTTGTAAAAGAAGCAACATTTTTTTTTTCTTTACAAAAAGACCCATTTTCAAACCGTTGATTTATTAAGTCTCTTAGGCTGGATGTCAGATTGCTCAGGATATTCACGTGTGTTTTTATGTGATTTAATAAAGACAAACAACTCATCAGACGTTTTGTTTTGATTATGTCACCGGTGCCTCCTTTTGAAGCAGTAATAATGTTCAAGGTCATCTTATTTTAGAGGACAGCTTTTCTCATAGAGATGTTAATGTTTAATAAAGATAGGCTTTGCTAGAAATAATTTAAGGCTTGTTGGTGAATTTAGAAATGGCTTTATGTATGCTATAATGTCCTCCAGGCTAATGAAGGGGGCAAATACAATGGCCTAATGATTGAATTAGGGAAAACAGAATGTGTCCACTTAGCTTTAAGGATAGGAAGGTTGGAAATTTTTGTTGTCTTGGGCAGGTTCTCCTGTGTCCAGATAAAACCCAGGGTATAGAGGCCCAACTATCCTGGTGGAAGCTACAGCCAAAGACTTATGCCATACCACCATTGGGTCCCATTTGAGGTTACCCCCTAAATATCTATGTAGTGTGACCACTCAGTACCAGACCAGTTATTACCCTTAATGTGACAGGATGACTATCTAGTTCTAGGTTATCCATCCATATCCTTGGTCTAACTGAGTTGCTTTTGTATTTCATTGGCAATCTGGCATCCTTGCAAATATGTCATCCCACCCTGGCACTATACTGGCTATTCTTTCCCTGTATCCAATCCACTATATCTTGTTTTGTTTTGTTTTATTTAAAGCATTGCATATAGTAGTACATATATCTCCTTTTTCCCCCATTGACTTTTCGCCAGCCTCCCCTATCCCTTGCCACATGCTCTCATCCCATCCCCACCCCCCAGTATCTCCTGTCCATTGGTGGTGCTTATATGCATGCATATAAGTCTTTCAGTTGGTCTCTTTCCCCACTCCTCAGCCTTCCTGCTATAATTTGATAGTTGGTTCCATGCTTTACTGCATTTGTATCTATCTTTTTTGTTCATCAATTTATAATGTTCTTATTATCCATAAATGAGTGAGATCATGTGGTATTTTTCTTTCATTGACTGCCTTATTTCACTTAGCATAATGCTCTCCAATTCCATGTATGCTGCTGCAAATGGTAAGAATTCCTTATTTTTTATAGCAGCATAGTATTCCATTCTGTAGATGTACCACAGTTTTCTAATCCACTCATCTGCTGATGGGCATTTAGGCTGTTTCCAAATCTTAGTTATGGTGAATTCTGCTGCTATGAACATAGGGGTACATATATCCTCTCAGATTGGTGTTTCTGGTTTCTTAGGATATATTCCTAGAAGTGGGATGACTGCGTCAAATGGGAGTTCCATTTTTAGTTTTTTGAGGAAACTCCATACTGTTCTCCACAGTGGCTGCACCAGTCTGCATTCTCACCAACAGTGCAAGAGGGTTCCTTTTTCTCCGCATCCTCGCCAATATTTGTCATTTTTTGATTGGTTGATGATTGCCATTTTGATAGGCATGAAATGTTATCACATTGTCATTTTGATTTGCATATCTCAGATAATTAGTGACTTTGAGCATGTTTTCATGAGTCTCTTGGCCTTTCTTCTGTCTTCTTTCAAAAAGTTCCTAGTTAGGTTCATTGCCCCCTTTTTTTATTATATCATTTATCTTTCTTTTACAAAGTTATGTAAGTTCCCTGTAAATGTTGGAGATTAAACCTTTATCAGTGATAATATTTGCAAATATGTTATCCCATACAGTGGGCCTTTTGTTGTTTTGTTGATGGTTTCTTTTGCTATGAAAAAAACTTTTTATTTTGATGTAGTCCCATTTGTTTATTTTCTCTTTAGCTTCAATTGCCCTAGGAGCAGTATCGGTAGAGAAATTGCTTTGGTATATGTCTGAAATTTCGCTGCCTGTGGATTCCTCTAGTATGTCTTATGTTTAACTCCTTTATGTATTTTCAATTTATTTTTGAGTATGCTATAAGTTGGTGTTCAAGTTTCATTTTTTTACATGCATCTGTTCAATTTTCCCAACACCATTTATTGAAGAGACTGTCTTGGCTCCATTGCATGTTCATGCCTTCTTTGTTGAATATTAATTGAGCCTAGTGGTTGGGTCAAAATCTGGGTTCTCTATTCTATTCCATTTGTCTATATGCCTGTTTTTCTGCCAGTACCAGGTTGTTTTGAGAACAGTGACTTTGTAATACAGCTTGAAATCTGGTATTGAGATCCCACCTACTTTGTTTTTCTTTCTCCAGATTGTTGCATATATTTGGGGTCTTTTTTTTTTATTATTATCCCAGATGAATATTTCAAGAGTTCTTTCTAGATCTGTGAAATATTCCATTGGTATTTTAATGGGGAGTGCATTCAATCTATAGACTGCTTTGTATAGTATGGACATTTTAATGAGGTTGATTCTACCAACCCCTGAACATGGTATGTTCTTCCATCTTTTTAGGTCTTCTTCTATTTCTTTTTTCAGTGTCCTGTAGTTTTCTGTGTGTAGGTCTCTTACTTCCTCAGTTAAGGTTATTCCTAGGTATCTAAATTTTTTTCGAACAATGGTAAATAGGATTGCTTTTTGAGTTAATTTCTATAAATTCCCTATTGGTGTATAGAAATGCCATAGATTTTGTATTGTTACATTGCCAAATTCATTTATTAAGTCTATTAGTTTTTTGGTGGAGTTTTTATGTACAATAAAAAGGGTGTTTTATGTACAATATCATGTCATCTGTGTGTAAGGACAGTTTTACTTCTTTTCTAATTTGGGTGCCTTTTATTTCTTCTTCTTATCTAATCAAAATGGCTAATACTTCCAACACTATGTCGAACAGGAGTGGTGAGAGTGGGTATCCCTGTCTTGTTCTTGTTCTGAGGGGAAATTATTTTAGTTTTTGCCCATTGAGTGTGATATTGACTGTGTCTTTGTCATATATGGCTTTTATTATGCTGAGGTATGATCCTTCTATTCCCACCTTGCTGAGAATTTTTATCAAAAATGGGTGTTGGATTTTGTCAAATGCTTCTTTTGCATCAATTGATATGACAATGTGTTTTTTTATCTCTCAATTTGTTTATGTGATGTATCACATTTATTGATTTGTGTATATTGTATCATTCTTGCATCCCTGGGATGAATCCTACTTGGTCATGGTGTATGATCTTTTCGGTGTACTGCTGGATCTGATTTGCTAGAATTTTGTTAAGGATTTTGGCATCTATGTTCATGAGGGATATTGGCCTATAATTCTCTTTCACTGTGTTCTTTATCTGGATTTGGTATTGGGGTGATGTTGGCTTCATAGAATAAGCTTGGAAGTATTCCTTCCTCTTGAATTTTTTTGGTATACTCTAAGGAAGAAAGGTTTTAGTTCTTCCTTAAATGTTTGTAAAACTCCTTTGTGAAGCCCACTGGCCCAGGCTTTTGTTTGCTGGAAGTTTTTTGATGACTGCTTCAATTTCTTCCATCGTTATTGGCCTATTGAGGTGTTTAGATTCTTCCTGATTGAGTTTTGGAAGGTTGTATTTTTCTAGGAATAAATAAATCCATTTCCTACTGATTGTCCAGTTCATTGGAACAGTGCTGTTCATAGTATTTTTTAACAATCCTTTGTATTTTGTAGGGGTCCATTTTATTTCTCCTCCTTCATTTCTGATTTTGATTATTTGGGTCCTCTCTCTTTGCTTCTTGGTGGGCCTGGCTAGAGTTTCACCAATCTTGTTTATCCTTTTAAAGAACCAGCTCTTGGTTTTGTTGATTTTTTTATATATATTTTATTGATCTTTTACAGAGAGGAAGAGAGAAGTATAGAAAGTTAGAAACATCAATGCGAGAAAAACATTGATCAGCTGCTTTCTGAACATTCCCCACTGGGAATGTGCCCATAACCACAGTACGTGCTCTTCACCAGAATTGAACCTAGGACCCTTCAGTTGGTGGGCTGACACCCCATCCACTGAGCCAACTGGTTTTGGTGTGTTGATCTTGTTATTGTTTGTGTTTGTTTGTTTGTTTGTCTCTATGTCATTTATCTCTGATCTTTATTATTTCCTTTCTTCTGCTTACACTGGACTTCTCTTGATGCTCTCAATCTAACTCTTTGAGTTGTAGGGATAGGTAGTTTTTTACCATTGTTTCTTGATTTTTGCAGTAGGCTTATTAAGCTTTGAACTTCCCTCTCAAGACTACTTTTGCTGTGTCCTATAGATTTTGGATTGTTTTGTTTTCATTGTCATTTGTTGCCATGATGTTTTTTATTTCTTCTTTGATCTCTCTGGTAACCCAGTTATTGTTTAATAGCATGCTGTTTAGTTTCCATGTGTTTGATTTCTTTGGATTGTTTTTATGGTAGTTGATTTCCAGTTTTATGCCACTGTGGTCTGAGAAGACTGCTTGATATGATTTCTATCTTCTTGAATTTGAAGAGACTTTGCCTATGACCCAACATATGGTCTATCTTTGAAAATGACCTATGTGCTGGAGAAGATTATATATTCTGAGGTTTTGAGGTGAAATGTTTTGAAGATATCAATGAATTCAATCTAGTCTAGTGAGTCATTTAGGATTGATGTTTCTTTGCTGTTTTTTTGTTTTGTTTTGTTTTGTTTTGTTTAAAGGATTTGTCCAATGGTGATAGTGGGGTATTAAAGTCTCCTACTATGATTGTATTGCTGTCAATCTCTCCCTTTATGTCCTCCAGGAGGTTTTTTATGTATTTGTTTGTTCCTGTTTTGGGTATGTTTATGTTTGCCAGAGTTATTTCTTCTTATAGGATTGTTCACTTTAGTATTATGAAGTGGCCCTCCTTACCTCTTTAATTGTTCTTCACTTTGAGATTTAATTTGTCAGATATAAGTATTGCTATCTCAGCTTTTTTTGCCATTTTCATTCGCCTGTAAAACCTTTTTCCATCCCTTTATCATCAGTCTATGTATGTCTTTTTTTCTGATATGGGTTTCTTGTAGCTAGCAGATATATGGGCCATGTTTTCTTGCCAATCTGTTACCCTGTGTGTTTTGATAGGGGCATTTATCCATTTACATGTAAAGTTATTATTAATAGGTACTTGTTTATCACCATTTTTATTTTTTACCTCTATGTTCCTTCTTTGCTTCCTATTTTTTTTTTTTTTACAACAGACCCTTTAGCATTTCTTGCATTGCTTGTTTGGTGGTAATAATTTCCCTTAGTTGTTGGGGGTTTTTTTTGTTTATTTGTTTGTTTTTGTCTATGATTTCACCTTCCCTTAGTCATTTTATGTCTGTGATTTCACCTTCAATTTTGATTGATAGCCTTTCTTGGGTCTTGGATTGAGACCCTTCCTTTGCATGACTTTATATATTTCATTTTCTTCCCTCCTTGCCTGATTGTTTCTGCTGAGATATCAGTCACTAGTCTGATGGGCATCCTTTTTAGGTAAATTTCTGTCTCTCTCTGACCACTTTTAAGATTCTTACTTTCTTGCTGGAGTTTGCCACTAATTATGATGTGCCTTTGCATTTGTCTGTGGGGGTTCATTTTGTTGGGATTCTGTGAGTTTTTGGATTTGTATGGGTTTTTTCTTCCCTATATCAGGGAAGTTTTCTGTCATTATTTCTTCAAATATGTTTTCTATTCCTTTCACAATTTCTTCATCTTCTGGAACTCTTATAATTCATACGTTGTTTCATTTTGTGTTGTCCCAGAGTTCCCTTAGGCTCCTCCTTAGAAGACTAATCCCAAAATAAAACAAAGAGAGATTAAAATGACACTTTTTAAAAAAGAAAAAATAGTAGTAGTAGTAATACTGGTTAAAAATAAAAGGGTGGCTTTGATCAGTATGGCTCAATAATGAGAGCATCTGCCTCCAGACTGAAAGGTCCCAGGTACGATTCCAGTTAAAGGCATGTACCTGGTTGCAGGCACATTCCCAGTATGAGGTGAGCAGAAAGCAGCTGATCAATGTTTCTAACTCTATCCCTCACCCTTCCTCTCTGTAAAAAAAATAAAAAAATAAAAAATAATCAATAAAATATATTAAAATAAATAAATATATATGAAAGTGTAATAGTTGAAAAGGTAAAATCAAATGAGGAAAAAAGAAAAAAATAGTTTTTTAAGTAAAATATGAAAAAATAAAAATGAAAATGAAAATGTGCAATAGTGGAGAATCCAAGATGGTGACATAGGTGAGCACTTAAACTGCTGCCTCACACAACAATTTTAAAACTACAACTAAAAGACAGAAAGGACATCATCCAGAACCATAGGAAAGCTGGCTGAGTGGAAATTCTACAACTAAAAGGAAAGAGAGGGGCTCACAGCACCCAGAGGAGCTACAAAATGTTGAGGTATGGAGAAATGAGCATGAAGAGAGTGGGTACTAGATTGCCTGACTGGCTTCCTCTGGCAGGAAGGAGATGGGAGACTTCCAACTGCACTGAACCCCTTATCCTATGGCACTGAACCCCAGGTCAGGCAGAAACTCATAAGGGGGGAGTTTGGACTGTGAAAAGGTAGAAGTGCATGGAAATTTAGGGGAGCCACAAAAGGGCAGAAGTCTGTGGGCTCACACTCCACTGTATGCAGAGGATGGACTGCTGATTATGTTATTGGCTTGTGGACGAGAGACAGAGCCTACATACTGCACCACTTATAACTCCACTAAACCCCAGTTTCTGGCAAGACATTGGGGACCCAGACTCATATGAGTCCCGGAGCGCAAGGGAGCAGAAAGGCAGTGGTCCAAAGGCACTGTGCATGCGCACAAGGACCACTCCAGGTATTACCCAGAGACTTGTGAGACCCAGGAGCCACGTAGGGCGGGGCCGACTAGAAGGTAAGGCAGTTCTTTAAGCCCTGAGACATCACCCCTCCCAAGTTCAACCGAGAGGCTTTTGTAGTTTTGCAAGTCTTGTATCATAAGGCTGATTCCAACACAGAAGTTCTCCCGGCATAGTGAAAATACAAAGACAAAGAAAGAAATCACAAACAAAAGAAATGGAGGAAAACTAATGACTGGATATAGAGTTCAAAACCATGGTTATAAGGATTTTCAAGAATCTCCTAGAAAAGATGGATAAATTTAGGGAGACCAAAGAGGAGTTGAAAAAGGAACAACTAGAAATTAAACATATAATGACTGAAATAAAAAATATTATACAGAGACCTAACAGCAGACTAGAGGAAGGCAAGAATCAAGTCAAAAACTTGAAATATAAAAAATCAGAAAACACTCAACTGGGGAAACAAGAAGAAAAAAAGAATCCAAAAATGTGAAGTTAATGTAAGGAGCTTCTGGGACAACTTCAAGCATACCAACATCAGAATTGTGGGAGTACCAGAAGAGAGAGAGCAAGATACTGAAAACCTATTTGAAGAAATAATGACTGAAAACTCCCCTCATTTGGTGAAAGAAATAGACTTACAAGTCCAGGAAGCACACAGAACCCCATATAAAAGGAATCCAAAGAGGAGCAAACCAAGACACATCACAATTAAAATACCAAGAGTAAAAGACAAAAAGAAAATATTAAAAGCAGCAAGAGAAAAACAGCTCATTACCTACAAAGGAGCACGCATACAATTGTCAGCTGATTTCTCAACAGAAATGATGCAGGCCAAATGGGAGGGGCAAGAAATATTCAACGTGATGAATAGCAAGAACCTACATCCAAGAATACTCTATCCAGCAAAGCTATCATTCAGAATTGAAGAGCAGATAAAGAGCTTCACAGAGAAGAAAAGGCTAAAGGAGTTTATCAACTCCAAACCTGTATTATATGAAATGCTGAAAGGAATTCTTTAAGAAGAGGAAGAAAAAGGTAAAAGATAAAAAATTATGAACAACAAATACATATCTATCAACAAGTGAATCTAAAAATTATGTGAATTAAAAATTTGATGAACAGAATAAACTGGTGAATATAATAGAGTCAGGAGCACAGAAAGGGAGTGGACTGATAATATCTCAGGGGGAGGAAGGTGTAAGGGGGGTGCAGGGAGAGACTGGACAAAAATCATACACCTATTGATGAGGTCAATGAGGGGGGTAGGTAAAGGTAAGAGGGAGAGGTGCGAGCCAGGTGGAGGGGAGCTATGGAGGAGAAATAAAGAGAAACAAATGTAATAATCTGAACAATAAAGATTTAATTAAAAAATATGCAATAGTGAACGTCATTCACTTCCTCTACTGTTCTGTTTGGCATGCTTATTTTCTAGTCAGGACAGTATTGAAGTTCCCAGCGTTCCACTGCTCCCCAGTGTTATAGGCCACATTTCTGATTTTCAAGCAGGCAGTACTTCATTGTTTCTAATACTCTTTTATTTGTACTTACACAAGAGTCATTTTGTGAATCAACCCCTAGGTAGGAATGTTTCTGAATTGACCTCCAGGTCAACAGGTCCTCTCTAACTAGTGTTTAGATATTATTTTCCCTGTAGCACTTAATATCAGTTTGGGGGAATGGGCTGCTCCCCGACTGGGTGATCCTACATATTAGGTTTAGCAATCAAAAGCAAGGATTTAAAGGTGGGGAAAAAAAGAGCCAGAGTAAATGCATGCTCTCTGGTACTGTGGCACAAGTCTGCACAATCTTTTTTCACCTTGAGTCCAAGCAGTTGGCATCCTGTTAAAATTCCTAGGTTGCCCTTTTATACCCAGTTCAGCTATGGGCCACTTTCTAGAGTTCCCTTCTGTTATCAGCCTTGTGGATCACACCAGCCCCAATGGGTGCAGATTCTTTCTGTGAGCAGACTTCCCTGTGTATTAATTTCTTTCTTCTGCCTGGATCACAGACCTCACCTTATCCCAAGCAAAATCTGACCTTTCCCTGAGGAGGTGCAGTGTTCATCCAAATACGTGTGCTTGTGCTGCTTGGAGACTGGTGTTCGCCACTGTTCATTGGGCCAGTGTTATAGATTCTTGGTCCTTTCAGGCTTCCGACAACATCCACTTTCCCCTTCAAGATGGTGCAGTCTCCACCTCAGAACTGGTTGATTCAGGAGGGATCCCAGCAGCAGTGGAAGCTGCCTGATCAGGGGAACCCTATCTGGCTATCCCCCATTGTCCCCTGGAATATAGCTGTCCCTCAACTCACAAACATACATTCCCCATGCAACTACACACTTTCTCTTTGTTCTCTCACTCATTAACTTGCAGTCTGCCTTCCTGTCAGCAGCCATCTTTCTTCCTCCAACCTGCTGTATCTGATAGAAGGTCTATTACTAGAGTTCATACCCAAACTAAGGAATTGAGTTCTGGATTGCCAGTGGTATCAGAATCTTATAGGCTGGGAGTGGCAAACAGTGAGGACTACCTGAGGCTCTTGCAGGTAAACCCAAATATCTTCTAATGTATCCTGACCCCTCAAGGGCTTATTCATGATTATCCATCCTTTAGCCTCTTATTGTCCAAGTCATAGAGTTAATCTCTTTAGAACAGCTCCACTGTGAGTGCAACAGGTTAACAGCGAGGCCACATGAGTGATCACAAAGCAAAATGCTCTGAGTTTAAGCCACTGGCTACTGCAGTTCATTCCTGTTTCCATTCAGATTATATCAGTGTTGGGTTGAATAGCAACTGTAGTCCATGTGGGTGAGTTGCCCCAACTAGATCCATCTGTACACCACACATCAATGGGAATTTTCTTCGTTCCTTTACTATTGGCCATGCGGTCTGCCACAGGAATATAGACATGGGCATTTGGAAGATCTGCATACTCTACAGAACCTAGTAGCACTTGCATTTGTAGGAGACACTGGCAGACTGGGTACAAATAAGAAAGCCATTTAGCCACCATGGGAGTTTGAGCTATAGTAGAGGTGGGTCAATGGAACATAGAACATATTATCAGCCCACCCTGATAGGAAGGGAAGCTTATATCAAGGTATGCTGTTTCTGTGTGAAAGGCTTTACCTAGAAGAGTGCTATGTACACTGTTAGGAGCTGTTATTCAACAGGGGTAAATAGGTTATATGCCCCCTTCCAGACCTTGAGCCAAAATCCCAGGCATACTCTTCTTTCATGTTGTCTCTGTCACAGTGAAACAGGAATTTTTAGAGATAAAAAAGAACAGGTTTAGGAAATTTCAGAAATTTTGAAAATTAAGGGGACCATGAAGGAAGCACAGGGCTGAAAAGCAACAGAAAGTGTATTTCCATAGAATGGGGGAGCTAAAAAGCTGCTACTGGTACATTTCCATAGAATAAGGGAGCTGGGAATAGCAAAAAGTCTATATTTACAAAATAAAGGGAAGGAAGCCCTTCATCCATAAGAAGAAAGGCCAAAGGGAATAAGAAAACAATAAGGAAGGAGGGTGAGGTCTGACCTTTGAGCCCAGGAGTTACTATGGTAACCAGTCCAAGGGAATAGTGACCAATCAGAGGTGATATCAAGGCACCAGGATCTGCAGCCTTTATAAGCCTTGGAAAAAGGAAGTCAGTTGTAGGAATCTGTTTTGGGGGACTCTTTCCCCCTCCTTAAATGGGAGTCTGTATTTGTTCTTTAATAAATTTTCATTCTTCAACTCCATGAACAAAGAATCCAGGACATTCTGCCCAGGGGACACTGTGTGTTCCAGTCCAAAAATTATGCTTCATTAGTGCCCAATCCATACCTTCTGGCACCACATCCAACTCAATTGGCAGTCCTACTTGTGAGAATCTCAAAACTATTTTTGCCTTTTCCAAGACAGCAGCTTGTTGTTCTGATCCCAGTCTCATGTGTGCTCTATCTTGACCAGGCAGTATAAGGGATGAAGACACCGTGCCACATGGGGAATAAAAGTCCTATGAAGTCCCCAAATTGCTACCAATACTAGTATCTCTTGTATGTTCTTATATGTTTATAGCCTTGCATCCTATCAATCACATCTTCTGAGACAAAGTGCCTCTTACCTGACCCAACAGTTTCCCAAAACGACAGCAATGCCTTGGCTTTGAATTGTCTATAGTGTCTATAGGTTCAGGGCTCATCTTCCCCTTAGATGTTCCAACAAAGGTACAGAGTCCTGTAGCCTAGGCAAGTCTTGTCATGTTAACGTCATCTTATCAAGGTAATGGGACCATTTTACTAATGTGGGGAAGGAGAACATGGACAGGTCTCAGGCTAAGATTTCATGATGTATCGTGGGGCTGTTAGGTAGCCTTGAAGAAGCAAGCAGAAAGTCCATTGTTGACCTTCCCATATGAAGGCAATTTTATCTTGTGGCTCAGTGGCCAGAGATATATTCCTGAGATTTTTTTTTTCAGTGTCCCCAAGATCAGCAATGAATTGCCTAATATCATAAATATTTTGTTCTATAACTGGGGTCAGCATGGATGCTAATGCCTCATACCAGGATCTTGGCAACAAACATGCCCTATTAGGGACTTCAAAGACAATAGCATGGATGCCTGTCTCATTTCCAGCTCCCTAACAAGTTTTCCTCTGTATTTCCAGGGATGCTTGTGCCCCAGGAGATCCTTCTCATTGTGCTAAACCTCTATTCAGGGTAGAAGAACCCCATCTGTAAAGAAGTGGAGTACCTTGAATCCCCCCAAACACCATGTTGATAATGCCAGAGGGCAGGGTGTGTGGTGATGTTGCTCATCTCCTATACCTGCCCAGTTAGAGAGGTTTCATCTCCCCCTATATTTCATAGCCACACTAAGCATGCCTGGCAATGTTCCTTGGTCTTTTGATAGAACTTGGCAGCTCTATCAATAAGCTTAACAAGAAGACATTCTCGAATCGCAAGTATTTTCTGAGTTGGGGGCTGCCTTGCTGTCAGGGATTGTTGTTGCTGTGCTTTGTTTTCCTTTGTCTTAGGGGTTGGACTGCACACGGCATTTTGTCTGTTTTAGTGCCAAGCTCAACATCCTGCACTTGGTCTCCTCACTTTCCCAGGGATTCTGCCTCTTAGTGTCCCAATTAGACTTTGTCAGGAGTGCTCAGACTTCAATATACATTGGCTTATGCTCTTCTAGCTTTGCAAAATCAGCACATTAAGGTCTCCAACTTATTATCTTGTTTTCCCACCTTGCCTGCCAGTCTCAAAGTGAGCAGATTAGTGGACAACCATACATCTGTCGCTAACCTCAGCTCTTCTTCAAACTTTCTAACTCAGGCCAGCATACTGTGGCAACCGTTGTTTTCCCTCTTGCCAGTATGTTATGTGCAGTTCCTTGAACAAATGCATTAGGTCAGCTAGCATTTTGAGGTGGCCCCATGTTCACATGGCAGTCCAAAAGCATTTGAGATACAGGCCACCCCTTCCCACATGGAGAACAAAATCAGGATTTCCCTTGTGGAGGCCTCTTTCCCAAGGCTCATTTCTTGGATCTCCAGGCTATTTTGCCAATTGTTGATTCACACTCTCAGGAGTTTCCAGGGTAACATCTAACACTAGCTGCTGCACATGAAGGGCAGTGAAAGACCAAACAATGAGGCAACTTAAAAGTTTATACAGCGGCATCAGCTGGATTCAGTCAGGTATACTATCCAGATGGTCTCAACAACACTGGAGAAATGAAAAGAATGTCAGAATAGCCTTGACCAGTATGACTCAGTTGGTTACAGCATCATTGTCCTGTGTACCAATGTTTCCCTCTTTCTCTCTCTTCCCTGTCTGTCTTTCTCTCTCTCTCTCTCTTCCCTGTCTGTCTCTCTCTTTCTTTCTCTCTCTCTCTCTCTCTCTCTGTCTCTCTCTCTCCCTCTCCCTCTCCTTTTTTCTCTTTCTTTCTCTCTCTCTCTCACCAGTGAAAACATATCCTCAGGTGAGGATTTTTTTAAAAATAAGGTCAGAATAAATGTAAATAGACTGTGTTCATAGGTTAGGAAACTAACAGTGGAAATTCATCAATATCTCCTAGTCAATCAACAAAAATGTCCAATGAATTCCAATTATAATTGCAGCTGAATTTTTAAGGAATGCAACAAGCTGTCTCCAAAATTTCAACGGAAAAATGAATGTCAAAACATACCTAAATTTACTTTGAAACAGAAGAGCAAAGACTGATGATTTGTCCTGTCAAATATTGACAAAGTTCAAAACCACAATATTAAAGCAGCTCTGTGCTGGCTCAAGAGCAGCTCATAAAAAGGCCATTTATTTGAAAATTTGATATATGACAAAGATGCCATCATTAGGTAAACAAAAAGGACAGGTTGTTTATTAGACCGTGCTGCCAAGACAGCCTCCCTAAATCAAGGAAAATAAAGTTGGGCCCCTACTTTAAACTATGTGCAAGGTGGATTCCAGATGGATTAAAATCTACTTTTGCAAGGTAATATTATATTGTTAATCAGCAAGCTGAACATAAGACACCTTAATAAGCCAAATTAATTAGTAATTAGGACTCTTTATTATGCCAGCAATATTTCCAGAGTCTGAGAAAAAACAAAGGAAATCCTTTCTTTTTATATTTTCCCAGTCTTTTGTATCCCCAATATGGGATTATACTTCTGGACCTCTACGGGATTTGCAAAAAGCCCAATGTAGACGTTTTGCAGGAAGCTTGTAACCTGAGCTAACTTGAACATAGTATATTTCAGATAACTAGAGCACGGGAGTAACCAGGGATGGCAGCAGAGCTGCTTACAAGGTCAGATAGTTAACCTTATATTCCCTATTACTCAAGTAAGCAAGTATGTTTTACAAAAGCCAAGAATAGCAGGGTTAAAATTTCAAACAGCAGTTTTTACAAAGTAGAGGAAATATGAACAAGATGGCCTAGGATTCAGTATAACCATGATGCTGATACAATAAAAGGAAGAAAATATTTTGCAAAATAAAACTTTTTAACAAATTCTCATTACAGTTGGTATACAACATTATATTAGTTTTAAATGTACAATATAGTGATTAGACATGAAAGAAAACATTTTAAATAGTACTTCTAAGTTAAAGGAACAACAAAATTATATAAAGTTGATTACCTAATAATTCAAGTTTCTATCCTATTTAATAAAAGAGTGATATGCAAATTAACCATCTCCCTGATACACCTACCAGCCAATTAGGAACGACTATACAAATTAATCCAACCAAGATGGCTGCAGCCACAAAGTGAGCAGGAGGCTTGGGTTTCCTTAGCAATGGAGGAAGCCAAGCTTTCCACACACCCTGGCTGGACCAAGCCTCCACTCAAGGCTACAAAGTTTCAATTATAGAAGATAAATAAATCCCAACAAAAATGGCAGCAGCCACAGAGCTGGAGAGAGCAGGAGGCTTGAGTTGCCCCCAGTGATGGAGGAAGCTAAGCTTTTCTCACATACCTGGCCTGCCTGTCCTTTACTCAAGGCTACAAAGTTTTAATGATAGAAGATAAATAAATCTCAGATTCCAGGGCCTTGCCTTGGGTCACTAGGGGGTGTGTGGCTGGCCTGCAAACTACCACAGCCTCTCACCCAGACTACCCCATGCCCCAAGGAAACCCCCACCCTGATCTGGGACACCCTTCAGGGCAAACCAGCTGGCCCCCACTTGTGCCTCTATGCTATCTAATAAAAGAGTAATATGTAAATTGACCATCACTCCAACACAGAAGATGACTACACCCATGGGTCAAAGATTGCTGCTCCCATGTGGATACAATATGGACATCACAAGATAGCTAGCAGGGGAAGGCAGTTGGGAGGGACCAGGCCTACAAGGGAGGGCAGCTGTAGGAGACCAGGCCTTCAGGGGAGGGCAGTTAGGGGTGACCAGGCCCACAGGGAAGGGCAATTAGGGGTAAACAGGCTGGGAAGGGAGCAGCTAGGCATCAATTAGGCTGGCAGGGGAGTGGTTAGCGGATGATCAAGCTGTCAGGCAGAATAAGTTAGGGGCAATCTAGCAGGCAGGCAGGCAAGCAGTTGGGAGCCAGCAGTCCTAGATTGTGAGAGGGATGTCTGACTGCCTGATTAGACCCAATCCATGTAGTATTGGGCCTAAACGGGGAGTTGGACATCCCTTAAGGGGTCCCATACAGGAGAAGGTGCAGGCTGGACTGAGGACACACACCCTCGTGCATGAATGTCATGCACCAGGCCTCTAGTTCTTTATAAAACATACAGATAAAGTTATATAAACATAAAAGACTAGTAGAAAATACTTAGATTCACCAAAATCTGAGCAAATCAATAGAAAAATAATAGGCAACTTAATTAGAAAATAAGAAAATATTTTAAATAAACAACTTATGAAAAAGAATTCCCTAATAACTGATCAGTATAGATGCACAAACTTCCCAGTAATCACAGTAAAAACAAGTTAAATTAACTCTTATTGAAATGGCAAATAATTGAATGAGATTTTATAGAGGTAAACTCTAATATATTGTTGGGAGAGCTGTAAAGTAAAACCATTCTGTTAAAAATCAGTCGAAATTAACAAAATAAAATATATGCATGCACCATGTCATAAAAACTCAACTCTGATATAAATATAGGCTCCAGGAAAATTTCCCACAAAGAGTTATTTTATTCTTTTATCACCACTATTTAACTGATTTTGGTTCTTGTGGCTCAGATAATATTTATGTGTATTGTGTCTATGTGTTTGTGTATCATCACGGGAAAAACAAGAAGTTTCTGAGCCTTCTGAGCAGATGTTGGGAGTTAGACACTACAGAAGAACAGGAAATTTAAAAAAAAGACTTGACTTAGGAGGAGAAAAAGTTAGATACCTTGTGAGTAGAGTGAGAGAGAGGGATGGGTTTCCCTCACTGAAGAACCATGCTCCACTCTCGAGCAGTTGGCTGGCATTGGTAAACACATTAATCTGGAGGCAACACTTAATCATTTATTGAACCCCTACTATGTGCTTAGCAATATAGCAGGCTGTGTATTAGGAATACAAAGATAAATGATTAAAATATGTAATATGTTACATGAAATCATTGGTAAGGGGGCAAAAAGAAAGCAGTAAAATGAGACATAAAATATTAAAGAAGTTTGAAATTTTAACTGATGAGAAGAGTAGTCTCACTGAGAAAAGTAAAGACCTAAAGAAAGTATATGAGCTAGCTAGCCATGGAAATTTAGAGATGGAAGGCAGGTATTCCAGGCAGAGGGAGTAGAAAATACAAACCCTCTTGATAAGGATTTTCTAGAGAGGTTGAAAAACTTAATGTTCATTGTAACTGTAAAGGATGAAAGAGCAATAATGTCAGGCAAGTAATAGAAGCCTAGTTCATGTGGCTCCCCTTACCCCTTTTGAAAATCTGAGTGAGAAGGGAAAATATTAAAAATAATTAGACTCTGTCTGTTTAATGAAGAACTGACTACAGAAGGTAGGTGTAGAACCAGTGAGACCAGTTAGTGAGCTATGGAAATAATCCACAGTATGAATGATGGGAGCACAGAGCAAGGTAAAGGCAACAGGTATAATGGAGAAACAGTCAAATTCTAGATGTGTTTTGAAAGTGAATTAAACAAGATTTCCTCTTAACCATATCTAGATAAATTGAGAGGACGTCCTGAACAACTGGAGGAAGAAGTTGCTATTAACTGAGACAGAAAAGACTTCAGAGGAGCTGATTTTGTGCATTGGAGCAGTCAAGTTGTAGTTCATATTAATTTTGAGATGCTTATTTGTCAACTCAGGAGCAACTCCAGTTAGATATAAAGACCTGGAGACCGAGAATCCAAGATGGCAGCATAGGTAAACACCTACACTGCTGCCTCGCACAACAATTTCAAAACTACAACTAAAAGACAGAACGGACATCATCCAGAACCACAGGAAAGCTGACTGAGTGGAAATTCTACAATTAGAAGGAAAGAGAGGGGCTCAGGGAGACCCAGAGAAGCTGCAAAAAGCTGACGTACGGAGACACGTGCTTAGAGAGAGGGGATGCCAGAGTACCTGGCTGGCTTTCTCTGGTGAGAGGGAGATGGAGACTCCCAACTGCATTGAACCCCTTATCCTATGGCACTGAACCCCAGGTCCAGGCAAGACTTATATGGGGGGAGTTTGGACTGTGAAAAGGGAGAAGTACCCTGAAATTTAGGGGAGTCTCAAAATGGCAGAAGTCTGGTGGCATGCAGAAGACCAACTGATGATTGTGCCACTGGCTTTCACAAGTGGGCCGGAGACAGAGCCTCCAACTGTGTCACTTCTAACTCCACTAAACCCCAGTTTTGGGCGAAACCCTGGGGACTCAGACTCATACAGTCCCGGAGCGCAGGGGCACAGAAAAGGCAGCAGTCTAGAGGCACTGCACTGGCGCACAGGGACTGCTCCAAGGATTATCCAGAGTCACGTGAGACCCAGGGGCCATGAAGAGCGGGGCCAACCAGAAGACAGGGTGGTCTGTTAAGCCTTGAGACTCCACCCATCTCAAGCTCAACAGAGAGGCTTTTGTAGTTTTGCAAGTCTTGTATTATAAGGCTGAATCCAATACAGACATTCTCCTAGCACAATGAAAATGCAGAGACAAAAGAAGAGATCACAAAGAAAAAAGAAATGGAGGAAAATAAATGACTAGATGTAGAGTTCAAAACCACAGTTATAAGGTTTTTCAAGAATATCCTAGAAAAGTTGGAAAAATTTAAGGAGACCCAAGAGGAGATGAAAAAGGACCAACTAGAGATGAAAAAGGACCAACTAGAAATTAAACATACACTCACTGAAATAATATATATATATATATATACATATATATATATATATATATATATATATACAGAAACCTAACAGCAGACTAGAGGATCAAGTCAAAAATTTGAAATATAAAAAATCAGAAAACACTCAAGTGGGAAAGCAAGAAGAAAAAAATATCCAAAAATGTGAAGATAATGTAAGGAGCCTCTGGGACATCTTCAAGCATACCAACATCAGAATTGTGGGGGTACCAGAAGAAGAGAGAGAGCAAGATACTGAAAACCTATTTGAAGAAATAATGACTGAAAACTCCCCTCATTTGGTGAAAGAAATAGACTTACAAGTCCAGGAAGCACACAGAACCCCAAATAAAAGGAATCCAAAGAGGAGCAAACCAAGACACATCACAATTAAAATACCAAGAGCAAAAGACAAAGAGAGAATATTGAAAGGAGCAAGAGAAAAACAATTAATTACCTACAAGGGAGCACCCATACAATTGTCAACTGATTTCTCAACAGAAACTATGCAGGCCAGACAGTAGTGACAACAAATATTCAAACTGATGAATAGCAAGAACCTACAACCAACAATATTCTATCCAGAAAAGCTATCATTCAGAATTGAAGGGCAGATAAAGAGCTTCACAGATAAGAAAAAGCTAAAGGCCAAAACCGGTTTGGTTCAGTAGATAGAGCATCAGCCTGCGGTCTGAAAGGTCCCAAGCACAATTCCGGTCAAGGGCATGTACCTTGGTTGCGGGCATATCCCTAGTAGGGGATGTGCAGGAGGCAGATGATCGATGTTTCTCTCTCATCATTGTTTCTAACTCTCTATCTCTCTCCCTTCCTCTCTGTAAATAAAATCAATAAAATATATTTTTTTAAAAAAAATGAAAAGAAAAACTAAAGGAGTTCATCAACTTCAAACCAGTATTATATGAAATGCTAAAAGGTACTCTTTAAGAAGAGGAAGAAGAAAAAGGTAAAAGACAAAAAATTATGAACAACAAATATATATCTATCAACAGGTTAATATAAAAAGTAAGTGAATTAAAAATTTGACTTTTGGTTTGCACTGGGATGTGAAAGAAAAATATCCCTGTGCTTTCTGTTTGTCTTTGTGGCAGCCCAGATTGAATAAGGGACTACATTTGCAAAAAAAATAAATAAAAATAAAAAACTGATGAACAGAATAAACTGGTGAATAGAATAGATTCAGGAGCACAGAAAGGGAGTGGACTGATAATTCTCATGGGGAAAAGGGTGAGGGGAGTGCAGGGAGTGACTGAACAAAAATCATATACCTATGGAGGAGGTCAATGGGGGGAAGTAGGGGTAGAGGGAGGGATGGGAGCCAGGTGGAGGGAAGCTATGGAGGGGAAAAAGAGAAACAAATGTAACAATCTGAATAATAAAGATTTAATTTAAAAAAAAAGACCTGGAGACCAATGAAGGAGTCCAGAGTAGTTATAATAGTGGAAGTCATCAGCATCGAAGCAGCATTTACTACCATGAGACTCAAAGTAATAGCCTATAGAATGAAAATATATAGAAAAACTAAATTTTCAAGGACTGAGTACAGTGCTCAATACAAAGGACTGGAGAGAAACAAATAGCAAAGAGACTTTAAAAGGGCAGCCAGGAAGGAAGGAATTAAAAAGAAAACAAAATAAACAAACAAACAAATAACCCCCCCCCAAAAAAAAAAAAACAGAAAACACAGGTGAATCTGAAGTCTTAGAAATCAAGTAAAAACATTTTTCAAAGAAGAGAGATTTATAAATTATCAAATGCTGCTGCTAACTCAAGTAAAATGACAATGGCAAAATTACCTTTAGACATAGCAACATGAAGGTTACTGCAACTTTGATAAAAACCGTTTAATAAGTAGGTGAGAAAATATTAATGTATTTAGTTAACATGACCTCATCTTCTGTTTATGAACACAGAACCTAGTAGAGAACTTGGCACATAATATATATCTTTTTAATAAACCAATGCACTTAAAAGTTTCTACCTCAGAGGAGCATTTCTCCATTGGCTTAACATTGACAACTTGAATTATATACACCTAATGTTAGTTAATTTGGTTTTGAATTTCAGTTGTTAATTTCCTTCTAAATTGCAGGATATTGAATTAATTGAAGCAATTTTATGAATTATATTTTTCAAGTGTTTGCTACACTATTTCCTTCTTTCTAGGGGATTTTTTCCCTTTCTCTCTCCCTTTTGATGTATAGGGCATTTAAATCCTTCTGCATTTCTGGAAAACCAGAATCCCAAATCTAAGCCTGTTGAACCTCTTGTCACACAAGTATTTGAAAGAATGGTACTTAAGGGAAATAGAAAATGACACTTTTCCCCTCATCTTTTGAAGACAAAATGATCCACCCCCCTTTAGTTCTACCAGAAGAGATCCCCCAGCTCATTTCCCTTAGCTAAAGCTTTAAAGTGTAAAAAACTCATCAAACATCTTTTCCTCTGAGACAATGTCATCTGAGTTCAAAGGATATACACAGCTCTGCAAAACTGCTGTCTTGTTTCAGTGATAAGGCCTTGGCTTTCATTTTATGTTTCCAGGAAATCAAATCTGTTTTTGTGTACACTATGTCTATAACTAAATCAGGAAATTAGGAGAAATAATCAGTTTCTGCAGACAAGGGGAGGAAAGGGAAGAGAGAAGTTTCCAGTTTTTTAAAAAAATCCTAAAATGACTTTTTACATTTTCACTCAAGATATGCTTGTTTATTAAATCTGAAAACAGATATTTATCCTTCTCCACAATGAACAAAACCTGTACTGTTACTCTTGGGAAACAATATTTTCTTATTATGATTAACTCTTTAGAAACCCTTTATTGCCTAACCAGAAGATTGAAGGCAATGCTTCTTTGTTTGCATGTTTTTCTCCAAATCAGGACAAAACTTCTGTACCATAATGATTAGCAATTTAAAAAAATTCAGTTCCATCCAAGCACCTACTGAATTAGAATTTCTGGGCATAATGTCAGAAATTATAAAAAAAAAATCTTCACTTAAAAAAAAATCCTAAGACATGTAATTTTATCTCAGCATAATTAATTTGTTCAATATAGTAATATTCAGTATAATACTTGAGCTTTAATACATTATTTTTGCACGTTTAAAGATAGTCTGCAGATATTATGAAATAAACTATATTTCAGTAATACTCACACAATGAAGAATTAACAGCCTCCTTACTGAAATTCAGTTAAAACCATTCAGCAGGGTTATTGGGCAAATTGGTTACTTCTTTCAAAGAAAATATGTAGTTGTAAATATGTTTTTATCTTTAAGTCTCTATATATATTTTGGGTAAAATAAATATTAAAATAATTTGAAATCTACAAGTAAAAATATTCACCAACATGACATATTTGGAGCAACTTTATATTAAAGATTTTATTAATTTTTAACTTCAGATATTATAAGTACAAATATCCATAAACATTTCCTCGGTATTTGTCCTAATCAAATATAAGTATATGCTTTCTAAATGAAAGAAGTTGACTCCTTGACCTTTCAAGAAAGTTCTCCCCATTCTTCAAAACATTTTATTAAAACCCTTTTAATACCTGATGAGATATGACCATACATAGAGCAAAGGGAAGAAAATGTCAAAAATTAACTTTATGCCCTAGCCAGTTTTACTCAGTGAATAGAGCATCAGCCTGCCAACCAAAGGGTCCCAAGTTCAATTCTGGCCAAGGACATGTACGTTGGTTGCAGGTTTCTTCCCAGCCCCGTCCTGGTCGGGAGTGTGTATGCAGGATGCAACCCATTGATGAGTTTCTTTCACATCAATGTTTCTCTCTGTCTTTCCCTCTTTCTTCCGCTCTCCCTAAAAATCAATGGAAAAATATCCTTGGGGTGAAGATTAACCAAAATAATAATAATAATAACAATTAATTAACTTTACTCCTTATGTTATTCTAATTCCTTTCAATCTCATTTATAGTTAGATAAGTTTTGTGAATACTCTAACAAATAAATTAATATTAACAATATTAAAATTGTAGCCTGAACCCTGAAAAATATTACAAGTTTAAGAATCCGTCAATGTTATCAAGGAGCTCTGCTATTATTATCTAGTTATTACATTTTAGTTCATAATAAGGAGAGTATTGTCAGTAAAGCATAAGTTCCAATTAAAGTTTAATAATTGGGTTATTTTAGAACTTTTTAAATTTTTAGTTAAATCCTAATTATCGTTGATTAATTATACTGACAAATCATTTCATAGTAGACATAATATTTATCCACAAATATTGTATTTCTTGAGGATTTATGACACATTAGGCACATTCTCCTTTGTGCATTAATCAAGCCCCAATAATTTTCTTCAATTTCCTTGAATGTGCCAAGTTCTTTCCTTCTGAAGACCTTTATTCTAGCTCTCTGCTCTGCCTCAGAGCCTCTGTACTCCCTCCCCATGTCCATCTCCCACTGTTTTCATAGCTAGTTCCAACAGAATTGAATCCTTCTCCAACTTTACAGAATCACATATAGCTATTCTTTATAGTTGTTAGATATTCTACTGCTCACACTCAAATTTGCTGTCTCTTCTACCTCTTATTATGCTAAAACTTTTCTGTTTGGCTTTATTCTGTTTCCTTCTCCTTTCCTTCTTGTTTTATTTATTTGTAGAGCAAAATCTAAGTCCAGATAAATTGGATCCAAAGAATAATAAATTATGTAAAAACTAGGATTGTTAATGAAATGTCAGGGGCTATCCTGCCATCCAGCCAGCTCAATGTTCTGAGACACCCATCGACTAATAGATTCAAATCGGTTCTGGGGTCATCTGGTTTGGTGCCACCAGCATTATGGGTTTTGTGACTGCCTGGGACTCCCTGTATCATAGCAATAAATTTAGAAATCTCAGTTACGCTGTAGTTAGTTGGAGGCCAGGGTTAATTCCATCAGCTAGATCTGGTGAAAAGTGGGCTGTAGCTTACTGGGAATGTAGAACAAACCTGTCTACTAAGTCATGGTTACCTCTGCTGCCCATTGCCTAATCTCCCCTAAAAAGAAGAAAGCTTACTCCCCAATGAAAGGTTGAATAATAAAGAACCGTAAAATACCATTTTTAAAAACTTTATTGATTTTTAGAGCAAGAGGAAGAGAGAGGGAGATGGAGAGAGAAACATCAATGTGAGAATGCAATGTCAATCTACTGCCTCTTGCACATCCTCTACTGGGAATTGAAACCCACAACTTGGACATGTGCCCTTGACCCATAATCAAACTAGCAACCTACTGATGCATGGGTAAATGCCCAACCAGCTAAGCCACACCAACCAAGGCAAAATATCATTCTTTTATATCTGATTCTCATTTGTTGCAGTTTTATTATATTTAAAATATATTTTTCATTTTCTGGTGTACAGTTTATTTAAGATTATATTTTAGGTAATGTATTTCTTTCATTTGCCCCAATGGAACAAATTCAAAAAGCAAAGATGATTTTCAAAATATTTAAAAAGTAGTGAGGCATAGACATTGATTAGGTGATTATTTGTATTAATATGCAGCCTTACACTCATACTATTGAAATAGTATGAATGCCCAAAAGAAATGCTCCAGGTTAACATTGACAGAATAATATAGGGCCAATAGCTAATTCTTCAAGTTCTTGTCTTGAATTATAATGCTCCTTGAGTTAAGAAAACTCTAATTTGAATGGTTCCAGAATATTAACTATAGTCATGATGAACAGTTATTACTGAGAGACTTCAAATTTTATGAAGAATTACAGGACACTAAAAGACTTCTGGGTTTATTTTACTTTGTTTTATGTTTTTGCATGTAATTGAATTAAGTAGTGTTGCAAGATTAGTGTGGTCTCCTGTTTCCTTTTCAATAGTAGATCAACTATATTGTAAACTAAACAAGCTTTTGCCACCTCATTTGACAACAGATTTCCAAGTATTAAATATACACATTACAAATTGATCTCTCAAATGCAAAGCTGGTACCCAGCTGTTGTTGCTCAGTGGTTGAGTGTCAACTTATGAACTAGGTCATGGTTTGATTCCCAGTTAGGACACGTGCCCAGGTTGCGAGCTCATCTGGGGCATACAGGAGGCAGCCAGTCAATGATTCTCTCTCATCATTGATGTTTCTATCTCTCTTTTCCTCTCTCTCTGAAATCAATATAAATATGTTTAAAATAAAAATTAAAAATAAATAAAATGAAAGCTGGTGACTTCATTTATTTCAGAAGTAGGGGGTCCTATCAACCTTACTGAAGGATTACTGTAATTGACTATTCACATATTAATATGAATGGCTTCAAGTTCCTCCTTCTCTAGCATGTAGCTGACCCTGAAGAGGCTCTTCCTGGAGTTGAAACCCTCATATAGAGGCCGTAGCTGTGGTTTTCCTCCAACAGTACTCTTTTTCAAGAGTGAGCAAGAAAATGTGCCCAATTAGAGAAGTGCCTCTGTCCCCCTAGGCTTCTAAAGATACTGAATGGAAATTTCCTGCTGGAAGAGCCCTGAGATGCTACCAGATATTAAATCCTCTTCGCTGCTTCATATTTCCAAGTGTTGACCACACTGCCAGTTGTGTACATCACTGGGCCCCCGGCCTGGCTGAGGAAGAGCTGTTTTGGGGAGAGGGTTGGGTAAAACATGCTAATGAGGCCCCTCCAGCTGTGAGATGAGAAGGAAAAAAGAGCAAGCTCCTTAAATTGAAGATCAAGGGCAGGGGGTTGGCTCCCCTGCACCCTCATTTCAGTGTCAACTCCAAGAAATGGTCAACTCATAAGAATTCAAACTGAATCTGATTTTCCAGATTATTGTAAAGGATTATACAGTATACCAAACTAGGAAAGTAGAACTAGGCATTATTTAATAGCTTATTAAAAATTTGTTTGATAACTTCTGAATCTTTAGTGATATCTGATCTTTATTTCTCCTCCTGATATGGGCCTTGCAAATGGAGAAGGGATTGGTAAAAGAATTGTTATTTTGGTGCTGGAGCACCGAGGTCAAGGCTGTATTTCAGTGAAGGAACTTGGAAATATAAGTGCCTGTGCACCATAGTAGAGAGGGGAAAAAGTGTCCAGAACTTAAGATCTGGGTTCAGAAAGTACTATGTGAATATGTCATAGGAATATTTTCTTAGATCTGTAGTACTAACTATCATCTTGTGCATTTGGAGCACATAGAAAGGCCAATGCACTTTGATATAATTCCACACATTCCCGCTCATCTCTCTTCTTGCCATTTTAGACCCCATCAATTGTTGCTAAGTTCTATTCCTAAGTTCTAGATCTTTTTTAAAGAAAGGAGCTCAAGAGAGAGAAGTTGGAAAATAGAGATTTGAATCTTAAGAATTGAGACATCTGACTAGAATCTTTTGATTTGATGAAGCTTGGCCAAATTCAATTCAAAGGTAAAATGCACCAAAGTTCTTCTTGACTGAGGCAGGGGCCTTAAAACAATTGGGGAGAAATAGGATGGGAAAGGATAAAGTAAAAATATTTTCTGAAATTAAATAATAGTCAATTAAGGTTATATGCATCTAATTTTTGTCATGGTATGATATAATTTTTTTTCTTAAAGTGTAGACTTGACCTAGATAGTATGGCTCAGTAGATAGAGAGCTGGCCTGCAGACTGATGGGTTCCAGGTTTGATTCCCATCAAGAGCACAGACCGCCATTGCAGTGTCCATCCCTCTGTGCAGGAGACAAGCAATTCACATCATTGTTTCTCTCTGTGTGTCTCTTCCCCTCCCTTTCACTTTCTCTAAAAATCAATGGGAAAATATCCTCTGGTAAAACAATAACAAAACACACACACACACACACACACACACACACACACAAAACTGTAGACTCATCCTCAAGATATAAAAGCTATTGTGATCTCTTTAGTAGTCTGCAATATAAGGAGAAACTTGAGTAGAGAATCTCATTTCTCCCCTTAAGCCTAAATGACACAAACATTTCTGAATAGTTAAATAGCATTAAGAAGTAAACAAGCAAGGATTTAGTTTAAACATATTTCACTAACATTGAAAATCTTAATGAAATCAAATATTAGGCATTTTGCTGGACTCTGAGGTGCTCCATCCATGATTTTTATAGAAGAAACTAGAGGCCTGGTGCATGAAATTCATGCATGGGGAGGGGTGTTCTCTCATCTCAGTTTGCACCCTCTTCAATTTGGGACCCCTTGGTGGATGTCCTTTTTGCAATCTGGGACTACTAACTCCTAAACACTCACCTGCCTGCCTGATCTCCCCTAACTACTCTGCCAGCCTGATTGTCCCTAATTGCTCTTCCCTGCCAGCCTCATCACCTCAAACTACTCTCCCCTGCTGATCTGATTGCCCCTAATTACTCTCCCTTGCCAGCCTGATTGTCCCTAACTGCTCTCCCCTGCTGGCCTGATCACCCTTAACTGTCTCAGCCTTGGTCCCTGCCACTGTGGCTTTTTCCAGAAGGACACCCAGAAGGATATCCAGAAGATGTCTGGTCTAATTAGCATATTACCCTTTTATTAGTATAGATATTAATTGATGTTCTTCTTATTAGACTAATATCTGCTATATTTTCTAACTTTACAAACTTTAGTATTAATGCAAAATACAATTTTTATAACATAATTTTATTTCATATAATTTCATTCTTGGAGAAAGGTATTAACTTAGTAGGAATATGAACTTACTTTGATAAATGGCTGAAGAAAATCTCAATTAAAAAGGGGTCTTTCTATAATTTCAAATGAGTGCCATTTTCATGTTCATGTTATTCTTTGTAATCCTTTATAAATATTCCCTCCCATGTAAATTTATGTGCTCCAAATTATGCTAAGCATGTGCTTCATGTTTTCATTATCTCATGCCACTGTGTTCTTGAAAACTTTTGATGCTACATTGGCAGAAATATAATCTCTCAGTGAAGAAATGAAAGTGTTGTGTGTATAAATCAGTCACTGCAAAATACATTAGTGATACTTAATGAAAGTTTAAATGCAGAATATCTTTTATATTTTTATCCTTTTGCATATTGTTTGATTCATTACTTAAAACTGAAGATAATGCCCAAGCTGGTTTGACTCAGTGGATAGAAAGTCAGCCTGTGGACTGAAGAATCCCAGGCTGGATTCCCAGCAAGGGCACATGCCCATGTTGTGGTCTCGATCCCCCGTATGGAGTGTGCAGGAGGCAGCTGATCAATTATTCTCTCTCATTATTGATCTTTCTCTCTCTCCCTCTCCCTTCCTCTCTGAAATAAATAAAAATATAAAAAATAAAAACTGAAGATGAAGACAAAAAGAACTTAGAAATTTGTATCTTGAAGTATTATCAAGTACTCAGCTTTTGATGTAAATGTCAGAGAAAAAATACAAAGGTCTGATGAACTCTCTATTGGTATAATACTGAATTGTTGCTAATAGAATTATAAATTAAACCGACATGATTCTTCATCCTGAAGCAAAATAAGCATAGTGTCATTTATTTGCTGTATAAACTTTGGCTCAATTGTTATCAAATATTAGACTAGAAGTAATTAGGATGGTGGGACTACAATGTAAATATCCATGTCGCTCTTATGTCAGAATGGCTTAGCTTAGAAATCGCCCAGAAAATAATATATTTTAACCATTGGAGTCCTTTTTTCCCCCCAGCAAGTTATAGCACCATAAGTTTTCATTTTCCTCAATGTCTTTTCTGCTAATATAATGGCTTGAGGATTTAAAATCCTATGCTGTTATTGTAACTTCAAAGCCTTAAAACTGCAATTGAATGAGGCAGTTCATCTGTCATTATTCAAATATGAAGCAATTATGATGAAATAAAGATAAAATTCCATTGAGAAGTACTCCAATCAATTTTCACTTATATTTAACTAGCAACATAAAACGATGCTTAGAAGAATAAGTTAAGTAATAAAACTGAAGAATAAAAAAGCATGAATTACTGATCTATAACTGAGTCATTGTGGAGGTTTTGGGGAATGTAAATAAAATGTGTCACCAATATTGAGTGAAAGTTTTGTGCATGGTAAAAACAAAACAAAATAAAAGCCAAAACAAACAACCTATTGTTTAACTGATCAAACTAGTGTCTAATCCGATGTTATCCAGCATAAATTTCATAGAATTGCTTGTTTTTAACAATGTATCCCACCTCATCAATATAAAACTCAATGAACCTACATGACTTTGTATTTTTAGATAAGATGGTAAATGCAGTAAAAAACACATGCCACAATAACAAACAAATGAGCTTTTTATTTATTTATTTTTATTTTAACTGAGCATTTTACATTCTATCACTTGTACAAACTTCATTATCTTTACTTTAAAATATATTTTATAGATTTTTTACAGAGAGGAAGGGAGATGGATAGAGAGTTAGAAACATCGATGAGAAATATCAATCAGCCTCCTTCTGCACACCCCCTACCGGAGATGTGCCCGCAACCAAGGTACATGCCCTTGACCAGAATCGAACCTGTGACCTTTCAATCTGCAGTCCGATGCTCTATCCACTGAGCCAAACTGGTTTCGTCCATTATCTTTACTTTAATATTTCATTTTATAAATCTAAATTTCAATATCCTACTTATTTAAATTAATTAAATTGACTTGAAAGGCCACTCAATAACATGCTCAACCATTCTAAAAAGAAGTAGAAATCAAAGAAAAGTAAAATATACAGCATTGTCATATCATGAAATATTTAAATGTTTTACATTAATAATTATTCTATTAATTTAGCGCACTTTTATTAAACACAATTCTACATTTATCTTAAGTTCATGCTATTCAAACTCATCTGTAATAATAAAAGCATAATATGCTAATTATTCCAGATATCTTTCCAGTGTCCTTCTAGATGACCTTCCAGACTAAGCCGGGGCTGTGAGGGCTGAGGCAGCTACCATGGTTACTAAGGGCCAAGTCCCTTGCATGAATTTTGTGCAGTGGGCCTCTAGTATAAGCATAATGTTCTACTTTTATTTAGCATGATTTATTACTTTCTTATTTTTTGCTTTATATATGTAATTTCTAATATAGGAGAGACCTATTGAAATCACTGCAGTCATCTGAAGTTTTCTACATTAATTAATAATGAACATGATGACTAAGTTTAATATTTCACATAAAAAAGCATTATATGAATGCTTACTATGTTCCATATATCTGTCCAATACTTAGTAGATGAGGACAAATACAGACTTAGCTGAGATTTGAAGGACAAGTACAGTGTGTCCAGGAAATAATAAGCAATAAATGTCATCTAAAGCAAGAGAAAACATGGTGAATTCTGACTGAAGATCAGTTTAGAAAAAAAGGTGTGACTAAGGTTAAAAATTGAGGGGAAAATTAACCTGGATTATCAGGTATACCCAATCACATGCCTCTTTAAAAGCTAAGAACATTTCCTGGCTACAGCCAGAGGCTCTGGAGCAATTCTGGCTTTGAAAACTGAAGGAGAGATCAAGAGCCAAAGAATGTGGGCAGCTTCTGGAAACTGGAAGAGGCAAGGAAATAAATTATTGATAAATGAATACAACCCTACCAATACCTTGATATGAGCCCAGCGAGACCTGTGTTTGACTTCTAACCTACAGAACTGTAAGGTAATAAATGTGTGTTGTTTTAAGCTACTAAATTTGTAGTAATTTGTTATAGCAGCAATGGAAAACTAATACATCAACCTAGGGGAAGAACTTGAGGAAAACAAAGGCTCATTGAGGAAATGTATTTGATAACTACAGTAACAAATTATAGTAACTAAAACTGATAGCAACTTGGAGGAAGAGCAATAGTCTGGGAGGAATAGAAGCTAGTTCTCATGTAAGCAATGTCCCAGAGGTTGGAGAACAATGGTGCCATTAATCATTTTAGTTTCCTTGGGTACCTGTTTATGAAAGATCTGAGAAGACTCCACATTTCTGATGATAAGAAATTCTTAAAATAAGTGATGAGGCTGATTTTCCAGTTAGGTGATTTTATTAATCATGAAATCTGAAAAATATATAGCTTTTGAGCAGGCAGTAATATTCATTTTAAATATACAACTTGTTCATGGGAGAATGTTGATTATGGGAGAAAGCATTTTTATTGTTCATATTACTTAATATTAATTAGTAATCAGATGAAAGTTTGTAGGTAGAGTGAGGTTACTATGCTTCCCCTCATGTCCTGACTATATATTTGTTTCAAAACTTGCTGTGCTAACAGAAGGGAAAAAAAGACCTTCAGGGCTGAGGGGCTTTTTTTGACTTAAAGAATTTAGGTTCCCTTCTCCATAAGTTACAGGAGGTGAGACTAGGTTAAAATGAAATATATTTAATGGAATGATGCTTAAATTATTGTTTCTTCTCTCAAAGTTAGTGTGAGAATAGTGGAAACAAGTGAGGGGCAAGAAGAAAGCAAGTTGTAGCACAGATGGGTCCACCCCTTCCTGCCTGGGCACATACAAGAGGCAACTGACCAATGTTTTCCTGACACATTGAAGTTTCGCTCACTCTCAACCTTCCTCTCTCTCTAAACAAGCAATGGAAACATATTCTCAGGTGAGGATTAAGAAAAATAAAATAAAGGGGCTCATGTATTCCTACAAATCAATGGATACATTCTGCTTTCAATGCTAAATTCCCCATGTTTGAAATAAGTATGTAGAGATTGAAACCAGAGAATCCTCTGAGGTGCAATTCCGTTTTCTGAAAGGAGGACAGCAGGTTTATGAAGTCATTTAAGCAGCTAATAGAATCATCAGTAATACCCATTTGTTACCTCCAGAGAAGGGTCGTGTAGCACTTGAGAACTGCAAAATCTCCACAGAAACACAATGGAGGACATGGGGAAAAATAAAAAGAGAGAGTGCAAATCTAGGGTTCTAGAGCTTGAGTGTGCTGAGCCTGAGTTTCTACATCTGTAAGATGCAGGGATGTAGAATTTAAGGGTCCCAGTGACCTGTACGCAAATCACAAATCTATGAAAGAGATGACTTTTTTTAAATGTATTTTTATTGATTTTTTTACAGAGAGGAAGGGAGAGTGATAGAGAGCTAGAAACATCTATGAGAGAGCAACATTGATCAGCTGCCTCTTGCACAACCCCTACTGGGGATGTGCCTGCAACCAAAGTACATGTGCCCTTGATCAGAATCGAATCTGGGACCTTTTAGTCCACAGGCTGATGCTCTATCCACTGAGCCAAACCAGTTTCAGCAGGAGATGATATATTGAAGACCTAAATTTTTTTTAAGACCAGTGTGAATCGTTTTTATCTATTATGGAAAATAGAATGCTTTGGTTGAAATTGAGATAAAGCATCTAACTTGTATTTTGGAAAGCATTATTAAAAAAACAGACTATAAACACAAGAATCCCATCCAGGGGGGATATACTTGTGTCCTGAGAGGTATCTGGGAAGTCAGGAGGAATTTGTGTACCTGCATCCTCTGCTCCTTCAGTAGAATGGAGAGATTCATCAGTCATCCACACAGGGTTTCTTCATTTTTTTTTTTTGATTGAGCACCTTTAGCTGTGCTTTTGAAAAGGAAGCCTGCTATATGCAGCATTGCCACAGCACTTAGATGACCCTAATTCCTCCCTGACTCACTCTTTTCCTTAAAGAAAATCCAGTAAGCTCAGACTTCTGAGGATTTTCAACAAATAGATAAGTCTTCATTTATCCCTAGAGTTGAGATGAAAACTCTCCTATCTCTTCACTTTCACAAAATCTGGTAAATGTACCTCTATTTAGTTCATCCTCACTTAGATTTAATAATATTGATATCTATTTATAGTTCTTGATTTGGGGGGGGGATAACAATTGTGTTTTCTATATTTTGATGTCTATTTTCAATGTGGGTTGTAGTGCATTTAAAAATATTAAAAAAATTCTAAAACAAAAAAAATTAATGATGGCATAATAAACCAATCTCTTACAGTTGTGAATTTAAACCAATTCCAGTTTTATACCTTTATAAATAGTATTTGTATAAGCTTTCTAAGTTTAATAAATAAAAGTAATAAATAGCCTTATGTAAATTCACATTAAACAAGTTTGGGTTAGATCAGGTTGCACCATCAAATGAGTTAAGAATACATGTAATTAGTAAGTCTGAGTCCCCTTCCTACCCTACTCCCAGTTACTTTATAGGACTTCAGGGCAACAAAAATTTATCAGGAGTAAGGGGTGAAGATGTTATACATTTTGCTTAATAGAAAAATAATATTTAAGTTCTTACTCTTTTATTTTACCACCAAGTTAAAAGTTATGTACCAACTTAAGGTTTTTAATTTTTTTCCTTGCAGTACATAACATTGGGAATTGTCCCAGTTGTCTCAATTATTGCTTACTGTTTAACAGATTACCCCAAAATGTAAAGGCTAAAATCAATACATCTTATAAAATTTTGGTCCAACATGTGAGAAGGGCTTGGCTTAGTGGCTCTTCAATTAAGGATACTCAGTTGTATTCAGATTGCACATGGACTGGTTTGGAGGAGCCAAGATTTCTTTACTCACATATCTATCACTTTAGTGGGGATTGCTAGATGACTGGGTTCAATCAGATCTGCGGATGAAAGTGTCTATGCACTTTCTCCAGCATAAAACTCTGAGAGTAGCTAGACTTCTTCCATGGTATCAGCTTCCTCTAAGAGAGAGATGCAAGTGTTGAGTATGAATAGCAAAGCTTTTATGAGAGCTACAAAAGGACTATATCCTATTGGTCAAGTAACTACTAAGCCAGCTCAGATTCAAGAGTAAGAGAATTAGATTACACAGTGCAATGGAAATAGTAACCAAGAACTTTAATCTAATATAGTTGTTTAAGAAATTAAAAAATATATAGAGTGTCCCCCCAAAATGTATACATATTTTGAATAAAGGCATAAAACATTTCATTTTCAAAATGTAATAGAAACATAGCTCTCAGCTGTTAAAGTGTGTATACATTTCTGGGGCACACTGTATATATGATAATTTTTTATCCAAACTGAATGCTTCCACTTTTACTTTATTTTATTACTGGGGTTGTGCGTTACGTTAAATATGTATTGATCTTTGAAATTGTATTGTATTAGGCTTTCTACTTCTGTTCTTTGCTTTTTACTTTATTGAGTGTTAATTTTTTTCCTTACTGATGTGTAAGAATAATGTTTATACCTTTATAGAGGATATATCTTTTAAAGAAACTTTTATGCTTATATATTGCATATAAATATAGAACTAAAACACACTCAGACTAAGTTATTTTCAGAGAAATTTAGAATTTTGGAATAGATTTGATCTTATATAATCTCTGATTCTTTAGAAAATCATTCCAAGTTTAATGACATGAGCACAAATAAAAAGCCTTTGATAGATATATAAGAAACACACACACACAAGTAATAAGACTTGCATGAGTAATAACTAGAGATAAGAAAATTTCTGTTTCTTGAAGGCTACATACTATATTTTTTCATATGCCATATTGATAATAATTTAAAGATAAAGAAAACATCGAAGATAGTTGGAGAGAAGTGTTAACATCTGTGGGTTGTCCATTGAGCTAGTCACTTTGATAAGTGGCTTATGAAGAAGTATTATGATATTTAATCCTCACAACAACCCTTCATTTTGAAACTAGATGATTACTCATTTTACCCACAATGTTATAAATTGGAAAGTAAAAGAATAACCTTCTAATTGATATATATTAGAATTGTTATAAAATAGAACGTTAAAGAACAACCTTCAAAATGTGATAAATGATAAGGTTAAGAAAATTATCCTATATCACAAGTAGAAATTCAAACTCAGTATCCTTTTCACTTCCCTATTAAGCCTCCCTAGTATTTTTCCCACAAAATAGCCCTGCCACAAAATGGTCTCTATTTTGAAACTCCATATCATTATGGAGGATATTAAAAGACACTTGTTACGACTATGCCAATGTCTATTTCTATTCTCAGACATTTGACAAAAGTACAGCAATAGATAACTAACAAATGAAGAGTTTTAAAATTTTGCATTGTAGATATCATACAAAAAGTAAACACCACAAAAAAGCAGTAGAGCAAACACTGTAACAAGAATTGAAATTTTCTAGTGGAAATGCTGCCTGAAATAATCTATTACTAAATAATAAATATACTTACTAATTAATATGTAAAATACTGACACCTAATGCTAACTTTTGTAATATAATTTCAGAAATGTTTCAATATATCGAAGTAGAATTTAGGAAGCTACTAAAGAATTATGGTTAAGCAAAGAGAAGTCTTGTGTAGTATTTTCAAAATAAAGTTATTTAATTGTCTGGTGTATTAATGGAATAGTATTCTTGAAAATTAAAGATATAGAGAATCCAACATGGCGGCATAGGTAAACACCTACACTGCTACCTTGCACAACAATTTCAAAACTACAACTGAAAGACAGAATGGACATCATCCAGAACCACAGGAAAGCTAGCTGAGTGGAAATTCTACAACTAAAAGGAAAGAGAGGAGCTCACAGACACCCAGAGGAGCTGCAAAAAGCTGAGGTACAGAGACGCACGCGTAGAGAGAGCAGGTGCCAGAGAACCTGGCTGGCTTTCCCTGGCGGGAGGGAGATGGACACTCTCAAGGGCATTGAACCCCTTGTCCTACGACACTAAACCCCAGATCCAGCCAAAACTCATATGGGGGAAGTTTGGACTGGGAAAATGGAGAAGTGCACAGAAATTTAGGGGAGTCACAAAAGATCAGAAGTCTGGTGACGCACACGGCACTGTGAGCAGAGGACCGACTGCTGATTGTGCCATTGGCTTGCACGACTGGGCTGGAGACAGACCCTCCCAACTACACCACTTCTAACTTCACTAAACCCCAGTTTCAGGTGAAACCCTGGGGAAACAGACTCATATGGTCCCAGAGTGCAGGGTAGCCAGAGGGGCAGCAGTCTAGAGGCACTGCTAGGGTGAGCACATGCACACACACAGGGACCACTCCAGCGATTACCAAGTCATGTGAAACTCAGAGCCCATGGAGGGTGGGGCCGACTGGAAGGCAAGGTGGTCCCTTAAGCCCTGAGACTCCACACATCTCAAGCTCAACAGAGTGGCTTTTGCAGTTTTGCAAGTCTGGCATCATAAGGCTGAATTCAACACAGAAGTTCTCCCGGCATAGTGAAAATGCCAAGACAAGGGAAGGAATCACAAACAAAAGAAATGGAGGAAAACAAACAACTGGATATAGAGTACAAAACCATGCTTGTAAGGTTTTTCAAGAAGATCCTAGAAAAGTTGGATAAAGTTAGCAAATCCCAAGAGGAGATGAAAAAGAACCAATAGAGATGGAAAAGGACCAACTAGAGATAGAAAAGGACCAACTAGAAATTAAACATACACTGACTGAAATAAAAAAATACTATACAGAGACCTAACAGCAGAGTAGAGGAAGACAAGAATCAAGTCAAAAGTTTGAAATATAAAGAAGCAGAAAACACTCAACTGGGAAAGCAAGAAGAGAAAAGAATCCAAAAATGTGAAGATAATGTAAGGAGCCTCTGGGACAGCTTCAAGCATACCAACATCAGAATTGTGGGGGTGCCAGAAGAAGAGAGAGAGCAAGATACTGAAAACCTATTTAAAGAAATAATGACTGAAAACTTCCCACATCTGGTAAAAGAAATAGACTTACAAGTCCAGGAAGCA
>PVJN01019123.1:0-37853 GCA_004026805.1 Lasiurus borealis | reverse complement strand
TGAGTATGAGTGTGTATGTGAGTGATTTACCAGGAAAGCTTCTTGTGGCGCTTATGGTACATCTTATACACAAGTCCATGAGGAATGGTGCTATCAATCTTTTTATCCAATTAAACCCATTTTTGGAAAAGTGATGTTTTCTGTCCCAGAAAAGGATCCAGGAATCAGGTATACTCCTCAACCCACTTTTTTTTTTTTTTTATTGAATTTATTGGAGTGACATTGGTTAACCAAATTGTACAATATTTAGGTGCACAATTCTACAATACATCATCTGTACACTGTATTGTGTTCACCATCCCAAGTCATGTCTCCATCCATCATCATGTGTCTCCTCTTCCAATTGCTCCTGAACCTCCAAAATCTGGTTCTTATAAGCCCTTGCTCCCAAGAAATGTGGGACATTAGTCTTAATATATCATTAAACTTTGGCCCTGGCCAGTGTGGCTCAGTTGGTTAGAGTGTTGTCCTGTCCACTGAAGACTCATGGATTTGATTCCCAGTCAGGGCACATAACCAAGTTGTGGGTTTGATCCGTAGTCAGGGTGCATTTGGCAACTGATCGATGTTTCTCACATTGATGTTTCTCTCCCCGCACCCCCTCCTTCCTCTCAAATAAATATATAGGTAAAGTATTTGTCTGTCATTAAAAATAAAAATGTATATATCATCGAATGTTGGTATTCAGCTGTCTAGAGCTAGTTTTCTACATTCGTGAAATACACTTTCCCCCAAATTTTATTTTTCTCTTTTTCTAATCCTCACCCAAAGATATGTCTTTAGTAATTTGAGAGAGAGGAACAGAGAGGGAGAGAGAGAGAAACATCAATTTGAGAAACATTAATCAGTTGTCTCCCATATGCACCCTGACTAAGGAACCAACCCACAATCTTGAGTATGTGCCCTAACTGGGAATCGAACCACAACCTTTCAGTGTTGCCTTGGGAGCTTCACATAAAGGACTTGGGAGAGACAGAGAAACATCAACATGAGTGACACATTGGTTGCCTCCTGCAGGACCCCCAACAGGGGTCAGGGACCAAACCTGCTATCCAGGTATGTGCCCTTGACTGGGCTTTGAAGTGAAAATAAGTGGATATTAGGGCAATAAAGTGGGGATTTGGTATATGTTGCAAAGATTCAGATTTAATCCGTCCTATATAATAAAGAGGGAATATGCAAATTGACTGTCACCCCGCACAAAGATGGCTATGCTGAGGCAGAGTTTCCATAACACAAGATGGCTGCACCCACAGGGAGGCCAAGTTCCCGTAATAAGCCTTAACGAGCAATCAGCAGGGACCTGAGGCTGTGCCCTCCCTCCAACCCCCATGGGGCTTGACGGGATCTCAGGCTGCATCCCTCACCCTGGCGCCAGGCCAGGGGACCTCAAGGTGTGCCCCTCAAACCCCAGTGCTGGGCTGTGGAACCTCAGGCTGTTCCTCTTGCCCCAGGCTGGGGTACCTCAGGCCATGACCCCCCACCTGGCGAGGTTTGATGGGGGACCTCAAGATGTGCCCTTTGCCCTGGCCTGAAGGACATCAGGCTGCACCCCCTTACCAGCACCAGGCCAGGGGACCTGAGGTTGCTCCCCTTACCCGTCTGTGGGACTTCAGGCCATGCCCCCCACCCAGTGGGACTTGATGGGGGATCTGAGGCTGTGCCCCCTGTCCAGCAGGGCTTGGCAAGCCCAATGCAGGTGGAGGCTGGTGGAGTCTGGGTCTCACGTGATTTTGAGGTACATGTGGATGGACAGAGACTTGACTCTGGGTCCTGTGGTGCACCCCAGACTCTGATAGGAGGAAGATTTTCATAAACATTTTACTAATTTTCTTACATCTCTGACATTTCTATTACAGAGAAAGGGCAAATAGCAATATTAAAACATTTCCTCTAATTAATCCCCTTCTAATGTGCACAAATTTTGTGCACCAGTCAACTAGTATATATTTTTTAAAAAGATGGCCCCAAACTTTTTCACCCATGATGTGGGACATGAAAATCTAGTTGTTATTTGACTTCTTAAACTATTTCTAGTAAAGAGGCTCTGTAAAAAATTTTTCTTGGGTATTGAAATAGATCAGAATCTTAGAGAAAATTTGAGTTGATTAAATTAATCTTGGTAAAAATACATTGGCAATTTAAACTTTACAGAAGGTTTGAAATAGTTTGATTACAAATGTAGAGAATAAAAGAAAACACATTTGAACAGCATAGACAATAAATGATGTATTAATTTCCAAACATTTTGTGATGTAAAATTGTCTCTGGTTAGAAATAGCAATATTTTTATTTCAACCAGAAGAGCTGAATGACTAGTAGAACAAGTTGTCAAATAAAAGTTAGAATTAGAAATCAGGAATGGTAGAATATTAAATAGTGGCATAGCTAGAAATGTAGTGTCCCTTAGCAAACATTAGAAACTTCCTGCCTTGGGGAAGAGCCTTTGCTTTAGTGTTAAAATAGGTCTCTGCTTTTAGGATTTCACCTGTAGTAGATTGTGTTATTGCCTACTAGTTTCCAGGTTATTGTGAGGATTGAGTAACTAGAGATTTGCTAGAGATACTTTTCCCAAATTTTACATTAAGACGTGGGCGGGGGTGGGCTTATCCTTCACAATGTTAAAACCTGTTGTGGGTTTGATCCCTGATTGGAGTGCATATGGAAGGCAACTGATCAATGTTTCTCTTTCACATCAGTGTTTTTCTCTCCCTCTCTCAAATCAATATAAATAAAACTTAACAAAAAAGTTGTAAAAAAGAAAGTGTGGGGAAACCTAATTAATCTGTTTCCCTTAAAAAACTGTTTTTAAAATTTAATCTTTATTGTTCAGATTATTACAACTGTTCCTCTCCCCCCCATAGCTCCCCTCCACCTGACTCCCACCCCTCCTTCTGCCCTCATCTCCCCCCCACCACATTGTCCTCATCTACAGATGTCCAATTTTTGTCCAGTCTCTCCCTGCACCCTCCTCACCATTTTCCCCCTTAGACTTGTCACTCTACTCCCTTTCTATGCCCCTGATTCTATTATATTCACCAGTTTATTCTGTTCATTACATTTTTAATTCACTTGATTTTTAGATTCACTTGTTGATAGATATATATTTGTTGTTCACAATTTTTATCTTTACCTTTTTCTTCTTCCTCTTCTAAAAGAGTACCTTTCAGCATTTCATATAATACTGGTTTGGTGTTGATGAACTCCTTTAGTTTTTTCTTATCTGTGAAGCTCTTTATCTGCCCTTCAATTTTGAATGATAGCTTTGCTGGGTAGAGTAATCTTGGTTGTAGGTTCTTGCTGTTCGTCACTTTGAATATTTCTTGCCAATCCCGTCGGGCCTCCATAGTTTCTGTTGAGAAATCAGCTGACAATCGTATGGGTGCTCCCTTGTAGGTAATTAACTGTTTTTCTCTTGCTGCTTTTAATATTCTCTCTTTGTCTTTTGCTCTTGGCATTTTAATTGTGATGTGCCTTGATGTGGTCCTCTTTTGATTCCTTTCGTTTGGGGTTCTGTGTGCTTCCTGGACTTGTAAGTCTATTTCTTTCACCACGTGAGAGAAGTTTCAGTCATTATTTCTTCAAATAGGTTTTTAGTATCTTGCTCTCTCTCTTCTTCTGGCACTCCCATAATTCTGATGTTGGTATGCTTGAAGTTGTCCTAGAGGCTCCTTACACTATCTTCCAATTTTTGGATTCATTTTCTTTGTGCTTTTCCAGTTGAGTGTTTTTTGCTTCTTTGTATTTCAAATCTTTGACTTAATTCTTGCATTCCTCTAGTCTGCTGTTAGGTCTCTGTATAATATTTTTTTATTTCAGTCAGTGTATGTTTAATTTCTAGTAGGTCCTTTTTCATCTCCTCTTGGTTCTCGCTAAATTCATCTTTTCCAGGAAATTCTTCAAAAATCTTATAACCGTAGTTTTGAACTCTATATCCAGTCGTTTGTTTTCCTCCATTTCTTTCGTTTGTGATCTGTTCCTTTGTCTTTGCATTTTGGCTGCTTCCCTGAGTAGCTTTGTGTGCGAGGTGTCTTATATGGCCCAGTAGTCCCGCTTCCCCAGTTACCTGAGGTGGACTCTCTTGGTGCACCCCTTTGTGGACTGTGTGTACAGCCTTGTTGTAGTTAAGTCTTGATTGTTGTTGGTATCACTGGGGGGGGAGCTAGAGGAAGCTAGGCAGGCACTCCACCGCCCGTACCTCAGCTTTTTGCAGCTCCTCTGAGTCTCTGTGAGCCTCTCTCTTCCCTTCTAGTTGTAAAATTTCCACTTAGCCAGCTTTCCTATAGTTCTGGATGATGTCCATTCTGTCTTTTAGCTGTACTTTTGAAATTGTTTTGTGAGGCAACAGTTTAGGTGTTCACCTATGCCTCCATCTTGGTTTCTCCTTAGAAAACTGTCTTTCACGTGAAATGTAATTATTCTAGTAAATGCTGAATGATCATTATAGAGACCACATGGATTATCATATGATCTGTAATATGCTAATTAGACCAGACAGCCGAATGACTTTATGGATGAAGCTGCCACAGTGGGGGCCAAGGCAGAGGTTATTAGGGGTGATCAAGCCGGCAGGTGAGCGGTTAGGGGCAATCAGGCAGGCAGCTGAGTGGTTAGGGTTGATCAACCAGGCAGGCTAGTGGTTAAGGGCAATCAGGCAAGCAGGCGAGCAGTTAGGGGCGATCACACAGGCAGACCAGTGGTTAGGGATGATCAGGCAGGCAGGCAGGTGAGTGATTAGAAGCCTGAAGTCCCAGATTTTGAGAGGGATGTCCAACTCCAGTTTAGGACAGTTTATCTTGCAGGTATCCGGCAATTGGATATCCCCCAAGGGGTCCTATTTTGCATTAGAGTACAGGCCAGGCTGAGGGACCCTCCCTCCACCCTTGCACGAATTTCATGCACAGGGCCTCTACTTCTTAAATAATTATAAAGAAAATAAAACTGTCCATTAACACATTATTGGGTAATATTAGAAATTCTTAGAATGGTTCACTTAATGAATTCAGCAGTTGTGAATTACATAATTACAGGGTGTTTTGTTTTTTCTGTGAAAACCATATACATTATTAAATATTGGTGTGTAATACTTAGCTATAAAGGTTGCTATACTAAAGGAAGATTCCTTCCTCAATAGCAAAGTAACAGAGACATGTAAAATTGCAGAGCATTGAAAGGAAGCCCACCATTATTCCCTCTGATTTAAATCAACTGTCAAGAAGAAATCTTTTTCTTCTATTTTATTAAAATTTTTTTAATTAAAATTTTGGAGGTACACATTGGCTAATAAAATTACAATTCTATAATATATCATCAATAAGAAAAATCTCACTGTTCACTTCTTTTCTCTCTGTCTTCCGAGTCCCTGGCAACCACTAATCTACTTTCTATCTCTGCATTTGCCTATTCTGGAAATTTCATGTAAATAATATTATACAATATGTTGTCTTTTCTGTTTGGCTTCTTTCATTTAATATAGTGTTTTCAAGATTCTTCTATGTTGTAGCACTTATCAGTACTTCATTTATTTTTATAAAATATTCCATTGTGTAAACACTAGAGGCCCAGTGAACAAAATTTGTGCTCAGGAAGGGTCCCTAGGCCTGGCTGGTGATCAAGGCCAATTGGAGCCTTCCTTTCCTGGCTGCTGGCTGCCAGCTGGGGCCTTCCTTCATTCTGCACCACTGCCTGGTGATCAGTGCATGTCACCAGGAGTGGTCAAACTCCTAAGGAGACAATTTGCATATTAGCCTTTTATTATATAGGATGCTACATTTTGTTAACCCATTCATTATTAACTGAAACCTTTGGCTATTATAAATGTTGCCATGAACATTTGTTTACAAGTTTTTGTGTGGACTTTGTTTAAATTCTTCTTATATCCTTTATAATAAAAGGCTAATATGCAAATCCACCAAACGGCAGAACAACCGGTTGCATGATGCACACTGACCACCAGGGGGAAGACGCTCAATGCAAGAGCTGCCCCCTGGTGGTCAGTGCACTTCATAGGAGCGCTGCTCAGCCAAAAACTGGTGAACTCAGCCGCAGTGGCGGGACTCTCTCCCGTGGCAGCAGGGACATGAGCCCTCAGACATCCCCCAAGGACTCCTGGACAGCAAGAGGGTGCAGGCTGGGCTGAGGGACTCCCCCTCATTCTCCCCCCATCCAGTGCACTAATTACACACACACACACACACACACACACACACACACGCCTCGGAGTAGAAACCTCGGAGTAGAATTGCTAGAACAGCCAAACTGTTTTCTAAAGTGGTTATAGCATTTTAGATGCAATTCATCAATATTTGAGGATTTCAGTTTCTCCACATTCTTGCCAATGCTTGTTACTGTCCCTCTTTTTTATAATAGTCATCCAGTGGGTGTGAAGTGGTATCTCATTGTGTTTTTCATTTGCACTTCTCCTAATGACTAATGATCTTGAGCATTTTCATGTGCTCCTTGGCATTTGTATATCTTCTTTGGGAAGACATCCTTAAAGCTGAATATTGGAGTTTACTGTTTGGAATGCTATTGTTCAAATTAACTTTATTCCTTTATCTGATGTTAGAGTTTTTGCTTCATTAATTAAAATATTGTACTTTATACTTGAAAAAATTATATCTTGTGTCCTGGCCTGAAATGTTCATAAAGACAGTTCGTTCCCACTCTGATAAGCAGTGATTGACAAATAAAATGTTTAGGAGATTCTTTTTGGTCAAATTTTTATTATAAATATATATCTCTAGGCTGAAAGAGTTAGCAGAGGGGACATATCACAAGTAGAGAACCCAGTGGCTCATTAAAACTTGGTTTTATCCCATACATTCTCAGAAAACACTCACCTTTCGTTCAGAGAAAGATCTAAAGGCAAAGGATAATGATGCTTAACATAGCCACTGAAGTTGAAAGTAGCACTTTGCCCATACTTGTAGGAAAAACTGATCACTTTTAGATAGGCATGAAAAAGTACATGATTTCATCTTTAATGTCCCTCTCTCCCCAGCGTGGTACCATGCGACGACGTTATGAAGATGATGGCATTTCAGATGATGAAATTGAAGGGAAAAGAACTTTTGACTTGGAAGAGAAACTTCATACCAACAAATATAATGCAAATTTTGTTACTTTTATGGAGGGAAAAGGTTAGTATTATTTTGGTTCAGACCTGTAGTCCATTGATGTAGGAAGTTTATTCTTGAAACTGTATTAAGCATCTGTGCAGCCAGAATATTACCTGTTGATGCTATTTATTACCATAGGCTGCTATTTGTCTTTACTCACACACTGCCATCCCCAAATCCTCCCACCCTGTGAGTCATTTCTTTGCTATATTAGAAGAAGTAAGCATTTATTAGGGCAGGAATGTTGTTATAATTTTTCTCTAATGGTCTATTCCTTCTTTTTCTCACTTTCCTTGGTTTGGGTTTAATTATAAATTCTGTACTATCATAAAAGCTTAATATGCAAATCAACCAAATGGCGGAATAACTGGTTGCCATGACATGCACTGACCACTAGGGGGCAGATGCTCAACGCAGGAGCTGCCCCCAGCCCACAGGCCAGCTAAGGCGGGTGCCAATGGGGGCCCCTGATTTCCCCAACGGTCTCAATCGTCCCTGATCACAGCCAGGCCTAGGGGCCCTTCCCGTACACAAATTTCATGCACTGGGCCTCTAGTGGTACAGTAAAACCCTTTTTATGCATGTACCGCCCACTAAAACTGAGATGTGTGATTCCATGTGTACCATGAAGCTTTGCTTCTTGGCAAACCAGCAAGGATGTAGTGGGCAGAATTACAGGTTTTGGCTATTACAAAGGATGATGCCCAGCTAGTGTAGCTCGATGGTTGAGTGTCATCCTATGAACCAGTAGGTCACGGTTTGATTTCCCAGTCAGGGAACATGCCCGGGTTCTGGGCTTGATCCCCATTGTGGGGTGTGCAGGAGGCAGCTAATAATGATTCTCTTTCAATATTGATGTTTCTAATCTCTCCCACTACCTTCCTCTCTGAAATCAATAAAAATGTATATTCTTTAAAAAAGAGGAAGGAGCTGAGACCAGTTTGGCTCAGTGGATAGAGCGTCGGCCTGCGGACTGAAAGGTCCCAGGTTCGATTCTGGTCGGGGGCATGTACCTTGCTTGTGGGCACATTTCAGGTGTCGGGCGTGCAGGAGGCAGCTGATCCATGTCTCTCTCATTGATGTTTCTGACTTTCTATCCCTCTCCCTTCCTCTGTAAAAATCAGTAAAAAATATATTTAAAAAAAAAAAAAAAAAAGAGGAAGGATGCCGAACCCAGTTTGGCTCAGTGGATAGAGCATCGGCCTGCGGATTGAAAGGTCCCAGGTTTGATTCTGGTCAAGGGCATATATCTTGGTTACGGGCACATCCCCAGTAGGGGGCATGCAGGAGGCGGCTGATAGATGTGTCTCTCTCATCGATGTTTCTAACTCTCTATCCCTCTTCCTTCCTCTCTGTAAAAAATCAATAAAATATATTTAAAAAAAAAAGAGGAAGGATGATGATCATTTCTGTCTAGGATTTATGAAATGACTCGTTAATAGAGCTACCCCCTATTGGTTAAATTTTTATTTTACTCTGGGAATAGATGAGCAAATCCCTGAACCCTGCTTCTCAGTTATCTTTTTCCAGCTATACCTCTTGCTGTTCTAACAATTGTTTTCCTTTGGTGACAGATTTTAATGTGGAGTATATCCAGCGGGGTGGCTTAAGAGACCCACTGATTTTCAAGAATTCTGATGGACTTGGAATAAAGTAAGTGTTGTTGGCCTGATTGGATATGGTTGAGAAATGGCCATACTAGGGCTATAGACAATGCAGTATTGATAATATTTCTCGTTTAGTTTTAAAAGGGTTTATATTTCTTCTTTTGTTACAAATGACTGTTAAAAGTAAATGAGAAAATATAGTTAAGATAATCAAGTCATTTATATTTAAAATATATTTTCAGCTCAAGTAAGAAGAAGATTGATGTGTCTCAACTGAGTTCTTAGTACGTTAGGAAAAAACTTCACACTGCTCTAGCCAGTGTGGCTAAGTTGGTTGGGCTTCATCTTAGGCACCAAAAGGTTGTTGGTCCAATTTCGGTCAGGGCATGTGCCCAGGTTGTGGGCTTGATCCTTGATAGGGTGCATGCAAGAGACAGCCAATAGATGTTTCACTCTCATATCAGTGTTTCTCTCTCTCTCTGGAAAAAGAACAAAAACAACGATTTAAAAAAATGTTAAAATAAAATCACATCAGCCTTGAGCATGCATATCTCTCCTTCACATAAAAAAAAAATCTTGAAACAAACAAAAAAGATAGCCCACCTGGCATGGCTCATTGGTTGAGCATCGATCTATAAACCAGGAAATCAAGGTATGATTCCTGGTCACGGCACATGTCTGGGTTGTGAGCTCCCTCCCCAGTAGGGAGTGTGCAGGAGGCACCCAATCAATGAATCTCTCTCATTATTGATGTTTCTGTCTCTCTCCCTCTTCCTTCCTCTCTGAAATCAATAAAAACATATATATATTTTTAAAGTTAGAGGCTAAAAAGAAAGAAAAAAGACTCACACTGACTAAAAAAGTTATGCTTCCCATTTAAGTTGTGCTTATTGGTGTTTGTTTCATAGGATGCCAGATCCAGACTTCACTGTGAATGATGTCAAAATGTGTGTGGGTAAGTATTAACATGTGGCCTTTGTGTCTGAGGCAGAGATTTTTCACTTAGGATTGAGTCTTAAATCTCTGAGATTTGAGAAGGTTTAGGAGCATTGAAGTATATATTGGATTGGAGTATATATTGGACAGTTTATTGATTAGAAACTATAATTCAGCAACTGAGAATTTTCTCAGAGGGAGTTACAAAGTTGCTTTGTTTAGCACTCATGTGAGGTAGAACATTTGAACCTGCTACTTCTTTCCTACCTGCCATTTTTATCTCTGTGCATCCCTTTCCCACTGCCCACCACTTTCTCTCCAGAAGATCCTGCCTTCCAGGAAAACCTCCCCTGGATAGTGAAATTTTATATCTAGAAGCCATGAATCAACCTTCATTCATATTTGATTCTCTTTATCCCCCCTACAAGCAGTAGAGAAATTTCCAGGACATTTTTACCAATGCTAATTTGTTAACTAGGCCAAGATTTGAAACTTGTAAGCTGAGTACATACATTAAAATTTCTCTTCATCAGTTATTGGTTAACTTAAATCTTTAATCTGATTTATGTTTTATTATATTCAAAATTAGTAAAAAGAAAGCAAATTGGAATAATCTAGTTAAAGAAGAACACTTCCTGTGGTCAATTTTGCTCAGACTATTGCTGTTCAGTGAGACAGTACTGAATTCATAGATGGTCATTCTCCTGTATACCGAAAAGTAGATTAAAATCTTGTAGAAAGGTTTTCAACAGGACATGAAATGTTTTTGATGCTTTCCTTCTACCACTGTATTTCCTCTATGCTGAAGCTGCACTGAAATCACTTGCTTTGGAAATTAAATAGTGCAGTACTATCTGTTGGCCACTTGAGGGCCCTTTTTAAACAGCTGGATAACTTCTGGTTATCTGAGGTGAAAATCAAAGATAGCCCAGGAAGAGGAAAGTTCTCTCTCATTCCCTGTATTTTTCGCTCCCTCACTGGTTCTGCATTAGATTGCACTTATCTGCCTGTCGCTATGTATTTCCTAGTACCGAGCATATTGTCTGGAGTATGTAGGTGTTGAGTAAAATGCTTTTCTGTTACACTCTTTGCAAGGTAGGGCTCTCCCAGGAGGCATCAGAAAGACCTACTTGGGTACTTATCAGTCCATCATTTGACTCCTTCTCCTAATGGACCTCCAGAGCAGTGATTCCTTAGATCTTTACGTTAATGGACCACCACAGCTTTCCTCTATGGGTCAAGCATTGTTAAGGGTTTGTGGGCCACAAAAGACCTGTATCAGAATCACCTATGATACTGGTACTTTTTAAAAATATAAACTTCAGGATCTCATCATAGACTTATCCAAATGTATGATCTATACCAATAAAAGGACTCATTCAGTCACTAGTATCCTTTTGGATTTCTTATTACTTTCTTACCATTTTTTAATGTTTACTGCTAATAATGACCTTTGGAAGTCTTTAATACTAGCCTTTTATTATCCTGTGAATAGTCACAGATACCTTCACTGTGATTTAAAATAAAGCCTGAGGCTCTGACCGGGTGGCTCAGTTGGTTGGAGTGTCATCCCATACACCAAAAAGATTTTGGATTCGATTCCTGGTCAAGGCATATGGGAGGCAACCTATCAATAATGTTTCTTTCTCACAACGACGTTCCTCACCTCCCCCCCCCCTCTTTCTCCCTTTCCCTTTCTCTAAAAATCAATGAAAACATATCCTTCAGTGCGGATTAAAAATAAAATAAAGCAGTGGTTGTATCTAATGTAACAAACTTTCAGAAATTTCAACTGATGCCTAACTTTATATCCAGGTTGTTTGAAGTCTAGATGGTTGGGTTTTTGTGTTGGTTTTTGTTTTTATAATTGAATGTATTTTAATAGCAGACTTAGAGGAATAGCATAGAAGACAGACATTAAAAATATGTATTGCATGTGGGACAACTCAAAGTATAGTGAATGGATGGCATCTACTGTGTGATAGAAATGCTACAAACACCATTTAGTTCCATCAGTAAGAAATTTACTTTTTTTTTTTTAATCCAAATGCTGGCATTGTTCAGAAAATTTGAACAGGTTTATTTATAATTGTTACAAAGTTGACCTGCTGAGGCTTGTTTACAGAAACATTTTGATTTGCATGAATGCTCTGTATGCCTGCGTTTATATTTTACAAATTCACAAATGAAATTGGAAAAACTGCCAATACCTCATTTCTGTCCCCTATATATTCCATTAGCAATCATGTACTTGAGAGGATAGTTGGGGGAGATTTTCTCTTGGATAACTAACGATTGTCAAAACCCAGTGAATACACTATTAGTGATTACGAGAATCCATTATTACCACCAGTATATGTACTATGGCTTAATCCAGTCTTCTTTTATACTTAAGTGGAATGTCACATCTCCAGTGTCAGTTCATGTCCCCAAAAGAAGAAAACCATGTATGGTGTAAACATTATGCGATGGGATATATTGGTTGAGAGTATGGACTTGAGTAAAACTCTGGGTTTAAATCCCAGCTCTACTAATTACTAGCTGTGTAACCTTGGACAATGTTACTTAACTATATAAAGTACTTAAAACATAGTATGTGCTCAATTAATGTTAGCTATTACTATGTCTTTTTTTTTTTTTTTAATCTTCATCTGAGGTTATTTTCCCATTGACTTTTAGAGAGAGTAGAAGAGAGAGGGAAAGGCAGAAAGAAATATCGATGTGAGAGAAACACATTGATTGGTTGCTTCCTGCTTGAGCCCTGACCAGGGCCTGGGCCGGGGAGGAGCCTGCAACTGAGGTAGGTGCCCTTGACTGGAATTGGACCCAGAACCCTTCGGTCTGCAGGCCAGTGCTTTATTCATTGAACCGCAGTGCTAGGGAACTATGCCATTATTTTATCTAAGTGCTCTGGTGACTTAGCAGAGTGGAACTGAATTTGCTTTGATCTACATTCTTGAGGGAAAACAGTCGCTTTTATTTTTAACTAGAGGCCCAGTGTAAAAATTTGTGTATGTATGGGGACAATCAGGGCCAGGCCTGCAGGGGGAAGGAGCTGTGGGAAGTTGGTCGGCTGGCCCCACCCCTGATCGGAGACGGGGGAGCTGGGCAGGTCAGAGGGATGTCCACAGGACGTTGGTCGGCCAGCCCCGCCCCTGATCAGGCTGGTTGGCCCACCGCAGTGGGTATCATAGCACCTGGTCATTCCAGTTGTTGGGGCATTCCAGTGGCTGGCTTTTTATTTTACTTTATTTTTAAATATATTTTTATTGATTTCTGAGAGGAAGGGAGATGGAGAGAGAGATAGAAACATCAATGATGAGAGAGAATCATTGACTGGCTGCCTCCCACACATTCCCCACTAGAGATTGAGGCTGGAATTGAACCTGGGACCCTTCAGTCCGCAGGCCGACGCTCTATCCACTGAGCCAAACTAGCTAGGACTGTTTTTATATATATATATATATATATATATATATATATATATATATATATATATGCTAGAGGCCCGGTGCACTGGTCAGATGGGTCCCTCAGCCCAGCCTGCACCCTCTCACAGTCCCGTACCCCTCAGGGGACGTTGACTACTGGCTTAGGCCTGCTCCCTGCCACCACCTCTGTGCTTGCCAGCTGTGAGTCTGGCTTCTGGCTGAGTGGCACTGCCCCTGTGGGAGCACACTGACCACCAGGAGGCAGCTCCTTGCATTGAGCCCTCTGGTGGTCAGTGTGCATCATAGCAACCAGTTGTCCCACCATTCCGTCTATTTGCATATTAAGGTTTCATTATATAGGACTAGGGGCCCAGTGCATGAATTTGTGCACCCTGAAAGGAACTGTAGGCCACAAGGCTGTGGTAGGCACAGGGGTGGGTTTGGCCAATCCTCTGTGCCTTGACCCAGCTCCTTCTGCCACAGCCCCCAGTCCCATCTGCCTGCACCCTGTTCACGCTGCCGCCACTCCCATGTGCTGATGGCACCAGCCCCGCTTGCACCCACTGATGGTGCAGTGCGATTGGGCCGGTGCCAGCAGGGATGCAAGCAGTAGCTCCAGTGCTGGCTGTGCATGCAAGCGGGTCGGGGCCAGCAGCAGGTGTGAGCACCAGGCAGGGCCGCAGTGTGTGGGAGCAAAGAATTTTGGGTAACTACCAGAGGCTCGCCCCGATGACAGTGACCAGCACGGTCTGGTGTCCCCGCTCACCTGCTCCACCATCCCACTGTGGCCACTGCCTGCCATGTTCTGCACACACACACTGTGGTGGTCAGCACACGTCATAGTGACCAGTTGTTCCGCCGGTCAGTCTATTTGCATATAAGCCTTTATTATATAGGATTATATAGAATAGATGTTTTTATTGTAAAATACAGATAATATAAAATTTACCATTGTGATAATTTTAAAGTCTTTAACTCAGTGGCATAAGTATATTCACAATGTGCAACCACCACTAATATCCAGAACTTTTTTATCACCCTAAATAGGAACTCCTTACTCATTAAATAGTCTGTCTTTATTCCCTCCTTCTCTCAGGCCTTGGCAGCCACTAATCTTCTGTCTCTGTGAATTTGCCTATTCTGGACATTTAATATAAATGGATTCACGTAACCTTTTATGTCTGGCTTCTTTCACTTATAATATTTCTGAGGTTTATTTATTTTGTGGCATGTACCAGTGCTTAATTACTGTTGATGGTGGAATAATATTCCATTGTGCCGGGTATACCACATTTTGTTAATCTACTCACTTATTGATGGGCAGTATTTCCACCTGGTGGCTATTGGGACCAGAGATCCTATGAATATTCATGTGGAAGTTTTTGTTTGGACACCAGAGTTCGATTCTTTTGAATATATATTCACAGTGGAATTGCTAGGTTAGATGGCCATTCTGTGTTTAATTTATTAAGGATCCACAAATTGTTTTTTCATAGCAGCTGCATCATTTTACATTTCTACCAGCAAAGTCTAAGGGTTCCAGTTTTTCTGCATCCTGGCCAGCACTTATTTTTCATTATTATTATTATTATTATTGTGGCCATTTTAATGGTTCTGAAGTAGTATTTTAAGGCATTTGAAATATGATTTAACATTTGCTTTTTCTTCTAAAACATGAAGGGTAGTTTGGTCCATTGCCTTATGTTATATTTGAATATATATTCTGTCATGTCTACTTCATTGTGGCCATATTCTTGTCCTCTTGCCTATTATCTTTTATCTCTAACCAGACTGTAAACTCCTTGAAGGCAAGGGATGAGGTCCTAATACTACTTTATATCTGCCAAGGCCAGGTATGTAGTAGGTATTTGTTAGTTTCATGCAAATTGAACAGTATTCTTAATATTCCAACAGTAGCTTTTTATTCTCTCCCTTAACCACCATTTTTTTTTTAACTTTTTATCTGTGCTGCCTTTCCATATTTCTCTTATGCTGTTGCCTCTATTTGGAATTCTCTCTGTTGAATCTTGCTGAAATTCTATTTATTCTATAGAGCCAAACTCAATGACTCTCCTATTCTCTCTTTTCTTCTCTGATCAGTATAGTTTTGTGTGTGTGTGTGTTTTAAATACATTTTCCTTTATTTTTAATTAATGTTTAATTGAGCGCCTACATTGTGTTAAACATTTTATTTCATTGACTAAATTTTCACAGCGGCCCATAAGATGATTATTCCCAAGTTACAGAAGATGATATTAAGGTTCAGAGCAGTTAATAACTTGGCCAAAGTAGTATTAGAGCTGAGATGTACATTAGGTCTTTTTGGCTCCAAAACTATGTTTTCTTCCCCTAGTATTTTATGCGACCTCTTCTAGCATTCTGCCTTTTGTTGTGGTTGTTACGATCAGTTGAGAATCTGATATAAATAGATATTTATGTCTCTTATGGTATCTTTCTCAGTAAGTATTTGTGGAACATATGAAAAGGAAATTTTATATTAGAAATACTTGAAAGGTTTGGGAAATAACCCTTTTAAACAAAAGAGTAGGTAGATTGAAATTTAATCTAGTACTCAGTAAAGAATGGGTCTTTTACTCAATTTGTGGGAGAGATTAAATTCTGTTCCAAACCTGCATCAAAGCAGTATAGCTCAGTGGATAAATACATTGCCTCTAAAATTGGGCTACCTGCATTCTTGTCCTGCAAGTTACCTATCACCTGTTTTCTCATCTGTGACAGGGAGATTACTCCTTAGCATTTAGAATTGTTAGGATTAAGTGAGATATTGAATAGAAGATTCAGTGCCTAACCATATTATAAACATAACCTAGGAAGTGATTGCTATTTTTAATATTACCCACTGTCTTTCCCATTTTCTGTGATTTGATTTTCTGTTGATTATCTCAAGTCCCAGCTAGCTCTTTGTTATTGAATACCTTAAATAAGAAAGGGTACTTTGTTTCTTTTCACTTGTATTTTATAATCTTAATATATTTATGGATATCAATGGCTCAGTAGAGATAATCAATGCATCTTTCATGGCAGGGAGCCGTCGCATGGTGGATGTCATGGATGTGAACACACAGAAAGGTATTGAAATGACGATGGCTCAGTGGACACGCTACTATGAGACCCCAGAGGAGGAACGAGAAAAACTCTATAATGTCATCAGCCTAGAGTTTAGCCACACCAGGCTGGAGAACATGGTGCAGAGGCCCTCCACGGTTAGTGCAACCATTTTTCCACATTGTCATTGTCACCAGGAGAGTTGTATATTTCCTGGGAGAATTGATTACTTTCTGTATCTACCAAGATGAAGATAAAGAGGAACAAGACAATTTGATAAAGATAACTTGTATTTTAGATGGTCCATCATTTTCTAAAATAATTTCATTTTATATAGGGAGGGGCCATTCTGATTTACATCACCAATATACTTAATTTAGGAACATTGGCCTTTGTGCATAATAAAGACTAATCTTAAAATTCACTCTTGTAAGTACTATCAATAGGAAGTTTGCTTTATAAATTTCTGTCCTACAGGTTTAGTTTGCTGAGAAGCTTGGGAAAAAACTGGTTTAGAGCTAGGTGATTGTTTTATGAAATTATTTTTTTAGTAGATTCTACTGGATGACTATTACCAATAAATTAACATCCCATACTTAGGGAAAGCTAGTCTTTCCTTAGCTCTCCTGAAGATAGATGCTAATTTTACCCATTTCTTGGCAAAATAGTGGCTATCTATAGTAGATTGAGAAAACTTTTTTTTTTCTGATGGGGATTGCTTTCATTTTTGAAATACATTCTAGTCATTTTCAAATTTTATTCATTTAATTCCTGACTCAGAACTCAGTTTTATCAAGTATTACACCTGGAACAACAGAACTTGGGATATACTAATTATTTGTTTAAATTCAAGGTCTCTGTGTTTTATCCCTTTGACTTTCAAAGCTGAGATACTATAATTGCTTATAACATCATTATGTATGTGTGTGTGTATATAGTTTACTAGTACTAAGTTACATTGTTATATACTAATAGATATGTATAGACCAATGGGAAAATATTCACAGTATTTTATTATTATCTGAAAAGATGCTTTTTAGTCATTGCTTCTTATAACTGGAGATACTATAATTAAATACAGAATTTCTCATTAAGAAAATACTCCCCCCCACTAAATTCTTTTAATAGTAATTATTATTTGCTACATCAAATAATATAGGAAGACAGGAAACATAGCTTTGTTATTAGCCAAACCTGGTCTATTTAATAAAGAGTTCAGTTAAGTGAGGGATGTAATAATTATAATAATGTATTTTTATAAATGTATTTCTTAATATTTTTAGAATTTCAATTTAAAAGAAATGTGGTTGTACTTATAAAATTAAAACTTGACCTGGCTCATATTTTTTCATTTTTAAAATTTAGAAATATGTTACACATGAAGCCTTCTTTGTAACATCTTTAATTGATTCACTATGTCCTTAGTTTTAAAGATTTTAAAATGATGATAAAAAATCATTTTATAAAAATTGGAAACATATTGTACCATTAAATGGAGGAATAGAATCTGTGAAAGAAATAGGAAATTTTCTAGAGGACAAAGGCAATGCACAAGTATCTTTAAGGTACCTAAAACATGTCCAGAAAGATTGAGTGAGCTATTACCAAGGTCATATCCTAAAACCAAGCAAGCATTGTATGACCTTGCTATATAACTTAACATACTTATTCTGCTGGATTACTATTTATTTATTTACTGTTTTGGAGGTTTTTTGCCCACAGTATACCCTTCCATGTATTTAGGTCTTTTCTAATATATCTCAATAATGCTTTCTTAAAAAAAATCAACTTTATTGAGGTATGATTGACATACAATAAAATGTACCCATTTTAAAGGTACATTTCAATGAGTTTTGACAAGTATATTTATTCATGTCTTTTACATAAACAATATAATCTCTTGTTCACTATGATTTTCATACTTTACATTTAGCTTATTAGTTCAAGTGCCTACCATATGCTGAGCACTATGCTAGGTGCTAGAGGTACTGTAGGAAATAAGGCTATCCTTATCCTCAAAATGCTTGGAGTCTCATGGGGAGAAAGACTAGAGGATAGGCATTTATATAAACTTCAATATGGAAATGCTTCAAAGTGAATAAATACACAATGAGAATGTTGTGAAAGCCAACAGGAAGGATTAAACTGGAGGCGAATTGGGGAAGCTCTTTGGAGGATGTGATACCTAAACTTGATGTGAAGGAAATAGTGATGCAAAGAGAGGGAAGATTAGCCCTGGCCTGTGTTTCTGTGGTTAGATCATCCGGCCCACAAATCAGAGGGTTGTGGGTTAGATTCCGGTCAAGATTCGCTTCCAGCCCTGCTCAGGGCACATGTTTCTCCCTCTCCCTCCCTCCCTCCTTCCATTTCACTCTCTAAAAAAAATCAAAGGAAGACTAGAATTCCAGGCAGAAGGGATAGAATGTGTAAAAGCAGGTACACAAGGAGAGTAAGGTTGGCAACTTTTAAGTGCCAATGTGGATGCTAGCATAAAGTGGGGTTCTTTGGTGAGACGAGAGATTCTTTACTGCTGTCATTCCAGCAGTAACTGGGAGGTAGATAAAAATTAGCGACAGATACAGTGTACAGATTTGTTTGGTGATGGAGAAATTAGTTTATGGAAGACCGACCATGAGCTGTTTTTGCAGTATCTGAATGAATACATTAGGTATTAGACTTCTTCTTGCCAATTTGACCCTATATTGGTGCAGAATAGGTAAAAACTGATGGTTATCCCTACCTGCTCTCAAATGGATGAAGCCATTTAGCAAAAAGCCTATCCAGAGCCTAAAGATTAAAAGTATGAACAGTATTAGCTTGGAAGTCAGACAACACCTGATAATACAAATAAAGGGAAGCCAGGATGAATGACTTTTTGGTGCAGGTGAGAAATTCTGGCCAGAAAAATTCAGCTTTCTCTGAATGGACACTTGATAAAGGAACACTCATATATTTCTTAATTTTCCTCTCCCCCATCGGACATAAGAACTTAGAATGTATTGAGCAAGTACAATTATTCATTATTTTGTTAAAGACTTTCTAATCTAAAGGATATTACCAGGAGATAGGAGATGCTGGCTAATACATTAAGTGAACAGAAAGTAGGTTTTGATAGAGAGAAAGAAAGGAATCTGGGTTTCATTCAGTGTTCTAGGCCCAGTGAATGCTTGGTTAATTAAAACTGGTGGCTCCCTACGCAGATGGAGCAACAAGTTAACCTTCATAGTTGCTCCTCATCTTGCTTGTTTCAACTTGCTTATCATTGGTGGTGCTTTCCAAACACTCCCACAGTTTACATCTGGGTATCCACTGGACATCTGTCCCATATCGTTATGCACAGATTGTATGCATCTGTCTAGCTGTGTATTTTTCAGTTAAACATAAACATTATAAAGCTTACTAGCTATATTTTTTTACAGTCGTAAGTTAGATATTTACAATGTCAGTGCTATGCTGAATTCATGGTTGTTTGGCTCACACTTTACTTACTGAGACTGTTTCTTAGAGTTCAGTGCTTGGGTATAGACATTTGAAGGTCCAAAATATGTTATAATTCAGTATAAAGTGTTCAGATAAGTTCATATACTTTCATTTCTTATTTCTTTCAGCACATATTATTTCAAACAGATTCCTAAACTTTGATAATATTATTTAAAAATTTTTTAACATGTAAATGTATCTTCTCATAATATCCCTTTCAAGTAATTATTCTCATTTTACAGATGAGTTCCAGGGGCTCACATATGATTTTTAAAATACATTTTTATTGATTTCTGCCCTTGCTGGTTTGGCCAAGTGGATAGAAAGTCAGCCTGTGGACTGAAGGGTCCTGGATTCAATTCTGGTTAAGGGCACATGCCTGGGTAGTGGGCTCGATCCTTAGTGGGAGGTATGCAGGAGGAGGCCAATAAATGATTCTCTCATCATTGATGTTTCTATATAGCTCTCCTTCTCCCTTCCTCTCTGAAATCCATAAACATATCCTATATAATAAAAGCCTAATGTGCAAATTGTCCCCTCGGGTAGTCATTTGACCAGGAGACTGGGAGTTTGACCACTTGCTATGGCATGTGCTGACCAGGGGGCAGGCGCGGAATATGGTGGGTGTTGACAATACCATGCTGGCAGTGGAGGCGCTGCCAGCCCAGATGGCCCGGATGAGAGCGGGACTCCAGCGGGGTGGTGGAGCAGGTGAGCAGGTGGTACCAGGCCAAGGCGGTGCGAGAGGGGCCCGATCACCCTGCTGATGGCCCTGCAGATAGTGACCAGCGGCAGGGGGCGGGGCTGCCGCCTGGCTCTGAAGTACACACTGAGGGAGCCGGAGGGAGCAGATAAGAGGCGGCGGCAGGCCAAGGCATGGTGCCAGGTGGTGCTGCGAGGCTGGGGGCGCGAGCTGTGGCCTCACCTCCACAGGCCACCCCGAGGGACCCCACCACGCATAAATTTGTGCACTGGGCCTCTAGTTTTGTGTGTGTGTGTGTGTGTGTGTGTGTGTGTGTGTATCTGTGTATTACATATATATATATATATTTTTTTTTTTTTAGGAATGTTTTTATTGATTTCAGAGAGGAAGGGAAAGAGAGAGAGAAATATCAATGAGAATCCTTGATCAGCTGCCTCCTGCACACCCCCTACCGAGAATTCAGTCCACAACTCATGTGCTCTGACCTAGAATCAAAATGTATGTTGATACTCAACCACTGAGCCACACTAGTCACATTTGATTTTGAAAAAACATGACCTGGAACTTCTAATTCCTAACCATGTAGATTTATGCAAAGCTTAAATCCCTACTGGATTTTTTTCTTTATGTCTTTCTTTTTTAACTTTTGATATCTTAGTTGCTTTAATAGCTTTCTGTTAGTTTATAGGTACCTTCCAGGGGGTGCCTCTAATTGTATAAAAAAATAGAGTTGATTACATCAGAACCAATACAGAAAGAGAGGGCTTGGCTGGATACTACTGTTATTTAATAACTTCACTTAGATTAGTGCTGTCTTTATGATCATGCTGATAGAACCATTAGCCTTTATTCTCATTAAATAATAATTTCTAGAATGTTTACCCACCGATACTAAGATTCAGCAAGAACTAAAATTTAGTTCGCTTATAATTATAATCAGTCTTTCAGTATCTATTTTGAGAAATTCTATTTTTCTTTTAAAAAAATACATTTTTATTGATTTCAGAGAGAGTAAGGGAGAGGGAGAAAGAGATAGAAACATCAATGATGAGAAAGAATCATCAATCGGCTGCCTCCTGCACGCTCCGTACTGGGGATCGAGCCACAGCTCGGGCATATGCCCTGACTGAATCTCTTGGTTCATACATAGGTCACCATGCCGGCTGGGCAAAATCCTATTTTTCTTGATTTTAAGTTTCTCTGTAATCCTGACCCTACCTTTGAAGCTTAAATGTTTTCTCTTCCTTTTTAAAGGTGGATTTCATTGACTGGGTAGACAACATGTGGCCAAGGCATTTGAAGGAAAGTCAGACTGAATCAACAAATGCCATCTTGGAGATGCAGTACCCTAAAGTGCAGAAGTAAGTGGCTTACCCTGCATTTCCCCACTGTGCTAGGAGGACCAAGGTGAGAGCAAGGACTGGTCCTCCCTTAGGAGCCATTCTGTTTCCTCAATGATCAAAAACATGAGTTCTTTAGAGTAGCCTTAGGGCAGAGTGTGTGTAAGAGTGTTACAGTTAAAGAAAAAACTTACCTGGTAATGAGATGACTTGTAATTGCGTGCCTCTCCTTGACTGGGAGTAGATTAGATAAAAGACAGAGGGAGCGCCCAGGGGAGAGGATGGCATTGTGGGGGGGTGGGCCCTCTTTTTCTCATCAGAGCACTAACACTGCTGCTTTTTTTTGGATCAGGTACTGTCTAATGAGTGTTCGAGGCTGCTATACTGACTTCCATGTCGACTTTGGTGGTACCTCTGTCTGGTATCACATACATCAAGGGGGAAAGGTACGGTTGTAGTTGTGATGGGGGTTGGGATCTGACACTGGTTATATGACTTTGCTTTCGTTCGTGCTTGGTTAATATACGTAGAGATGAATCTATTAGGAGGTTGTCCCATTCATATCTAGAGAGAATTGTATATTTAGTTGACCTTCTTGGCTTGAATTCAGTAGGAATTAATATTCATGTAGGCCACTATGATCATGCCAATATTTGCATAGTACTTAGTAAACCTCAACAGTCCTGGTGTAGATCCCCAAAGTAGAATTCTCCAAATGAAGGCAAGGAAGTGGTTTTAGGAGAACAAGATAATCTCTCTATGTGGGAGCATGATAAGATAGAAGGACACACAAATTTTGGATAGATTCACAATGAAATCAGCAAATAAAGATCCAAATTACCTTTCCCTGTATGGAGGCATTCGTGTAAAATGGGACCAAAGGATACCTTTAAGACGTTCCTGAAGTTATAAATAGATTTTGAAAGATTATTCTCATTTATAAAGAAATATATTTCAGCTTGTTGGAGTGTTTCTGGATGGTGTGAGAATGGAAATCTAGGACATAGGGATTTATAGTGTTATCCTCTCACTGTTACCCTTTTCCCCCCTTAGAATTGAATGCATTTGTGAGAAAAAAGTAAAACTGGAATAAAAAACAAATAAAGTTTTAAAATGTGAGGTCCTAATCTAGAACAATTATCTAAAATCATTTTATTTACTTTGGAACCACTTAAGTGGTATCTTAAGTTTTATTCTTTTGGTCTTGGTTGCTGCCTTGGAACAAAGCAACCCAGACCAGTCTCTTAAAGAGTTTTGTACCTAAAAAAAAGAATTTTGTACCTAACAATAAAACTGTAGAGGCCAGCAGCTAGGGACAAATAAGGGACTGCCTAGGTAATAAGCCCAATGCCCCAGTTCTTTCCGAGTCTTAGATAGGTTCTTTGTTCCACATTCAAACCTCAGGGAAACCCTCATGCTGTTGGATCAAGGGGTGGATGAAACAATATGTGCTTTTTGCGGTCCTTAGAATTTCCCAGTGATCAAGTTTTTTGGCTGGGAGAATCACTTGCTGAATTACATGTTGGTCTTAACTTTGCACCTATTTATCAATTGAGGGGGGTGACTGGGTCATGTCAATGGCTGTTAACAGACTGAAGTTTTTTAACTCACAGGTCTTCTGGCTCATCCCCCCTACAGCCCACAACCTGGAGCTGTACGAGAATTGGCTGCTGTCAGGGAAACAGGGAGACATCTTTCTGGGTGACCGGGTGTCAGATTGCCAGCGCATTGAGCTCAAGCAGGGCTATACCTTCGTCATTCCCTCAGGTAAGCAGGATAGGAAAAGTGGATTATCTACTCTAGCTACTTTTTTTCTTAAGTCAAAAGGAATTGATGCATTACTATCAACAATGATTATGATGCCGAGGTAGGCAGAAACAATAGTGTCCTTTTCTGTTATTATGGAGTGGATTATTTATTTGTTTATTAATTATTGAGTTTTTACAGAGAGGAAAGGAAAGGGATAGAGAGCCAGAAACATTGATGAGAGAGACATCTATCAGCCGCCTCCTGCACGCCCCCTACTGGGGACGTGCCCACAACAAGATACATGCCCTTGACCGGAATCAAAGCTGGGACCCTTCAGTCCCCAGGTGGACCTCTATCCACTGAGCCAAACGGGTTTCAGCGGATTTTTTTTTTTTTTAAGGCAATGATTTTCCACTAAACATATATGTCAAAATTGCCAGTGGATGCTTTTCAGATCTATATGTTTGGGCCTAGAAATTCAGAATCTCTAAATAAAACCAGTCCTTCAGGTGATATACAACCCCTAGTTAAGAACTAGCTACTCCTTTAGAGGATGGCTGTGAAGGCTAGAGAAAGTGCTGAATCAGAAATATTTTTTATCAGGTCATTAGTTCCAAAATAAGTACTCAGAGCATAGGTTTTAGGGTCACAGACATATATTAGAATTCTGACCATGTATTTACCTGCTAAACCACTTTTGTCAGGTATTTAAATCTCTTTTGAGAATACATGTAAACTCTTGTACTGAACCTGATCATAGTAGGTACTCCAATAAATAGAAGCAGCATTTATTAAAAGTTTGTTATATATCTCTCTCTCTCTCTCTTTCCAATTTTTTTGGGGGAGACAACCAAAATTTTTGGTGGCCTTGTTTCGACAAGGCTTTAAAAAAATTATATGCGAAACACTTCACATTCATTTTCTCATTTAATTCTTACCAACAAGCATGTGAAGTATAATTTATGTTTTATAGAGGATAGTGAAACTGCAAGAGATTAATAACCTGACCAACCACTAAGAAACAGAAATAAAATAGTGTGGTGTAGGTATCTTGTACTAGTTCTCTGGAGAGAGCCTATTTTATAATGTGTGCTTACAACTACTACCCTTCATTTCCTTTCTTCTAGGCTGGATACATGCTGTGTATACTCCTACAGACACGTTAGTGTTTGGAGGCAATTTTTTGCACAGTTTCAATATCCCCATGCAGTTAAAAATATACAACATTGAAGATCGGACACGGGTAAGTAATTCTGTATAACAGTTGATGTAAACAGGGTTACCCCACTTAGATGTTATAAGAGATTCATTGTTAGTTTATCTCAAAACTTTAATTTTTCTTTGAATTAAAATGCAGCGTTCACATTTTGGGAACACTGAAAGAAAGTTTTAACAAGACCTACATGCTTGATTTGGGGGACTCCAATTCCTGGAGGTTCTTGGTAGCTCAGATTTTTATGGGGCTAGGAGTAGACATTGGATAGTCTCTTGAGCCATGTTTTTCATTTTTATGCTCTTAGAATAATTTGTTGTAATGGGATTTATCAATTCAAGATCCACAACTTTAAGTTCATGTGTTTTTCTTTACTAACACTCAAACTATTATAGTTTAATGTAGAAATGTGTATACTGCCTTTCTCAACTGTGAGGGAATTAAGTATTGTAGAAAGGGATTTATGTATGTTGTTTTCTGTTTTCCTTAGGATGGTTCAGAGTTAATTCATTCTAGATGTGTAGGGAAAAAGTTAGTTCATTACATGCAGTAGGTACTTTGAAAGGCAGGATTTAGCAAACCTTTTCTGTAAAGGACCAGATAGTAGAAATTTTAGGCTTTGTGGGCCATACAATATCAATCTATTTTCTAACTCTGCCTTGTAGAATGAAATATTTGAAAGAATGAGCATGGCTTAAATAAAATAAAGTTTTATTTATGGACACAAATTCGAATTTCACTTAATTTCCCTGTGTCACAAATGCTCTTTTAGGGTATTATTTCAACCATTTAAAAATGTGGGAAAAAAAACACTTAGCTCACAGGCTTTATAAAACAGATAGCTGACCAAATCCATCAGCTGCTACTTGCTGGCTGACCCATGCCTTAGGAGTAAAAAGGGTTCAATTCCTTAGCAGACCCTAGTTGGTAAGGGCTGAATTATATCTGTATATGATTGAAATATAAATGGTATTGACATTACACAGCAATTAGAGTACAGAATATTTAGGGCACGTGATGTTCATAACTTGCTCTGAAGTAGTTCAGCAAATAACAGCATCCTATCTAATAAATAGGGAATATGCTAATTGACCATCACTTCAGCACAAAGATGGCTGCACCCACAGCTGAGGCCAAATTCCCATAGGAGTCTTAACAAGCAATCTTCAGGGACCGGAGGCTACATCCTCCCCCACTGCCCAGGGGCTTGACAGGGAGCCTCAGACTGTGCCCCCCACCTGACAGGATTTGTCAGGACCTCAAGGTGTGCTTCCCATCCTGGTGCTGGGCTAGGGGGTTTCAGGCTGCTCCCCTGCCCCAGCTCCAGGTTGGGGAACCTCAGGCCATGCCCCCTACCCAGCAGAGCTTGACAGGGGAACCCAGGCCCTACCCCCAACCCCGGCACCAGGCCAGGGGACCTGAGGCTGCACCCCCTGCCTGGCTGGGCATGACAGGGGACCTCAGGCCATACTCCCACCCAGCAGGGCTTGACGGGGACTTGAGGCTGTATCCCCCCTGCCAGTGAGGCTTGATGGGGAACCTGAGGCTGTGTCTCCCCCCACATACACACACACACACACACTTGATGGAGGACCTCAGGCCATGCCCCCCACCCAGCGGGGCTTGATGGAGGACTTCAAGGCATGCCCTGCCCCGTTCTGGGCTGGGGGACCTCAGGCTATGCCGCCCATCCTGGCACCTGGCCAGGGGACCTGAGGCTATGCCCTCTTTCTGGCAGGGCTTGACAAAGGTGGGACTGGCTGGGTCTGGATCTAGCCCAATTGGGGGAGAGGGGCCACCGGGTCTGGGTCTCATGCGATTTTGTGATGCATGTGGGTGGGCGGGAACTTGACTCTTGGTTCTGTGGAGAACCCCAAACTTTCACAGGAGGAAGGTTTTCATATACATTGTACTAATTTTCTTTCATCTCTGACACTTCTATTATAGAGAAAGGGCAAATAGCAATATTGAATTATTTCCTCTAATTAATCCCCTTTTAATGTGCACGAATTTCGTGCACTGGATCACTAGTATATGAATAGAGATTAGCAAATATGGAGAAATGTTAACAATTGGTGAATCTTGGAGAAGCTAGAGAAGTCTTCATGGTACTGCACTTAAAATGTTTTGGTGGACTTGAAAGTTTTGTTTTTCTTTTAATATATTTTTTATTGATTTCAGAGAGAAAGGGGGAGAGAGAGAGGGAAACATCAATGATGAGAGAGAATCGTTGATTGGCTGCTTCCTGCACACTCCCTACTGGGGAGGAGCCTGCAACCCAGGCATGTACCCTTGACCAGACTCGAACCTGGGACCCTTCAGTCTCTAGTCAGATGATCTATCTTCTGAGCCAAACCAGCCAGGGTGGACTTGAAAGTTTTTTAAATTAATAATTAAAAAATAGCAGTTAATAAAGAATTTAAACCATTCAGAAGTAATAGTATTGGTTTGTTTACTGTGAACATGGTCAGTTAACTATTTTGATGTCTATTTGGAAACATTTAAAATATATATTTTATTGATTTTTTTATAGAGAGAAAGGGAGAGAGATAGAGAGTTAGAAACATCAATGAGAGACAAGTATCAATCTGCTGCCTCCTGCAAACCCCCTACTGGGGATGTGCCCACAACCAAGGTACGTGCCCTTGACCGGATTCAAACCTGAACCTTTCAGTCCGCAGTTGACACTCTATCCACTGAGCCAAACCGGTTTCAGCCTATTTGGAAACATTTATTTTGGTTAGGAACTACTTATCCTATCTAATAAAGAGGGGAATATGCTAATTGACCATCATGCCCTCACAAAGATGACGGTGCCCACAGTCAATAAGGAGAGAATATGCTAATTGACTACCACACCCTCAAAGATGGCAGTGCCCATAGCAGCATCATGTCCTCTCATCCCTGCCAGGGCAGCAGGCACATGGCACAGCCACTCTGTACACCTGCCTCCAGAGTTCCCTGTCCCCTCAGACCCCCAGCTGAAATGCAGGCAAGCCTTGGATGGCAACTGCCCAGCCACCCAGGGCCGCCCGAGGCTCAGGTAACCAGGGCCGGCCAAGGCTTGTGCTGCTGGCAGTGGCGGCAGCAGAGCTGTGATGGGAGAATCGCCTTCCCCTGATTGCTGGGTTGCCTCCCGCTCCTGAGGGCTCCCAGACTGGGCCTCTAGTTATCTTACACACAAGGTTGGTACCATTGGAATTAAAGGGATTGCCCTATTAGTAGAATTAAGAGGATATGGTGCTTTTTAAATGAATTTTCTAAAGGTTAACTTCTACTTGTTTGTTAAGCATAATGAAACTACAAAAGATAGTAAGGATTTTAATAAGTTTGAAGTTGTGATAATCCTATATAATGAAGAGCTAATAGGCTAATTAGATCAAACAGCAGAACGACCATCTGGACGACCTTCCAGACAGAGCTGGGGCTGTGAGGGCTGAGGCAGGCAGGGCTGCAAGGGCTGAGCCCCTTGCATGAGTTGTGTGCATCGGGCCTCTAGGAGTTAATGTTATTCCATTTTATTCCACTTTTTCGTAAGTATGGCTTAATTCTGTCATTTCAAATAAGGAACCCTTCTATGTTTCTATAAAATGAAGCAGTGTTTTGTTTTTATTTGCTTTCTATATCAATTTTTTATGTGCTAAATACCAACCTGGTATATGTTTAATATATTATTGATCTATAAACTTAAAGTTTAAAGGAGACTATAAAAAAATATTTTATGAAAGAAATATAAATTTAAGGCAATGCTTTGATTACTTTTGCCATGCCAGTGTAAAATTCTTATCTAATAAAAGAGAAGCATGCAAATTGATTGTACCTCTTCTACGCCCACAAGCCGATCAGGGGCACATTAACCCAACAAAGATGGTGGTTAATTTGCATACGCAGGCACTGAGTAGCCTGGATCCCAGGAACATACTTGGGGCCCAGGTCAGGGCTCATGCAGGAGGCAACCAATCAAAGTGTCCCTCTCACTTAGGCCCTGAGTGGCTGGGTCCCATAACACCCCTCTGCCACTGGAGGACTAGTAGCTGGGGGCAAGGGCGGGAATATCCCCACCCCGCCCCCAGCTGCTTGCACTGTTCTGGCACCAAATGGCGGTTCCGGTCCACTACAGAGCTAGCTGCTGGCCTCCAGGGCATTCGGAGATACTCTCAGGCACCAAGCGGCAGTTCGGGTCCATGCCCCCAGCCTAGTGCCCATAATAGGGGGGCTGGCTGCTGACTTCTGGGGTGTGCAGAGACCCCGGCAGCCAACACAGCTCATGCAGGAGGCAACCAATCAAAGTGTCCCTCTCACATTAATGTTTCTCTCTCTCTCTCTCTCTCTCTCTCTCTCTCTCTCTCTCTCTCTCTCCTCTCTCTCCTCTCTCTCCTCTCTCTCTTCCACACTCTAAAAATCAATGGAAACCTATCGTAGGGTGAGGATAAAAAGAAAAAGAAATGTCATGTCCTATGAAAGACACATCTTGAAAATGCCTAAAGAAAGTTGCCATTTTTTCACAGTGAAGGGACTAGAGTAGAGTCTGTGCTGATGACTGCAGTGGCTAGCAGTGTGCAGCAGCGGGGTAATGGGGCTGGCGCCTTGCCTTGATCAGCCCGGTCACCTCCCACAGAGGGTGGCCAGACTGCGGCCGAGGCCCTCTCCCCTGGGAAATCTGAGAGAACTCAGTATTGTAGAAAATGATCAGTGTGTGCTGTTTTCTGTGTTCCTTAGGGAGTGGCCTCAGCCGTCAGTAGGACGTCTCCTGAGGGCTCCCAGTCTGTGAGAGGGCAGGCTGGGCTGAGGGCGCCCCCACCATGCACAAGTTTCATGCACCGAGTCACTGTCCTATAGAATAAAAGAGAAACAAGTAAATCAACCGTACCTCTCACCAGCCAATCAGGAGGGGCATGCAAATTAACCCACCATCCACAGGCCTTTAGGCAGGGCATAGACCCTGAGCGCCCGGGTCCCAGAAAGCCCCCACCCCCACCCCGGCCTATGGGCACAGGCACAAATCGGCTGGGGGTTCATGGAAGGCAGGCATCCGCCCCGCCCCAGCCGCTGTGGGCAGTGGGTAGCATGTGGAGGCATGGGGCTGCTGGTAGGCTGGGTGGAACGCCTGCCCAGAGCACACTCCCCAAGGCGACCAAGCCAGGCGCCCGTCTCCAGGCCTGTGGGCAGCGGGCACAGGAAGGGACAGGCTGGTGGGCGGGGCGGGATGAGATGCCTGCCTTCGTCACCTCGGGCAGCGCGTGCAGGTGCAGTGTGGCCGGTGGGCAGCACGCACAGGCGTCCCTCCCCCCCTCCTAGGCTGCTCTGGGCCTGTGAGCAGCGCCCGGAGAGCCTCTGGGAGTGGGAGGGCGGTCATTACTCCCCACATGGCTGCGGTGGCAGCCATGAGCATGCCCAGTGGATCCCGCTGGCTGAGCTGAAGTAGCGCCTGCGGGCCAGCAGAGCCCAGGATTGGCTGCGCAAGCCCCGCCTCCCGTCCCAGAAGGTGTGCGATCACAGGTTCAGCTACCGCGGAGGGCCAGATTGACACCCTCCTGGGTGTGCCTCGGGTTTGCGGATCTGACAGCTGCAGGCCTCCGGAGCGGTGCGAGATCCCTCTCCTCCCCCACTGGCGTAGCGCTCCGTCACCCACACGCACCAACAGTCCTAGACCAGGGTATGCGCAAGTTTCCCTCCCCCTCGCGCCCCCCGCCCCCAATTCTTCCCCCTCCTCTTCAGCACTTCCATCAGCCCCAGCATGCCTACATCCCCCACAGGACTTCCGCACCTCCCCTCTGGCATGCTCACGTCCTTTGGAGAGTGAGTGGGTGTTCTGGATGTTGAGGGTGGGCACCTGTGAGATGACAGTGAGAGTGCTGATACCCTGTTCCCGCGGAGGCCAGTGTGGCAGCGAGATTGCCTCTGAGGGGCTGATGCAGGTGCTGAGGTGGGAGCAGGTACAGACAGACACACCCGGTGGGCGTGGGCAGCCCTCACTGAGGTGCCTTCGGGCAGCATCCCAGATCAGGAGCCCGGAAGAGAGGTGGGATAGTAGGGGCTCCTGCAGAGGAGGATGTGCACGCTGAGTGCCAGCGCTCAGGAGCAAAGGCCGCCCTGACTGAGCCTCCCCGGCTTGGGCCTAGCGCACTCCTGCTGGGCAGCGGGTGACCGGACTTGCTTTTCCAAGTTAATGAGAGAAACATTGATTCTCCTGCTGCCCTCGCAGGTGGAAAGCAGAGCGGGAGACATGCAGGGAGTGAGCGAGGTTCCGTCTGGGGGTCCCAAATGTGCTGTTGGTTCCTTTCACAGCTGACTAGAGATACACAGGGTGTCCATACACAGTTTGAATACCTACTGATTCCAATGGGTTTGAGCATGAAAATAAAGAAACGACAATGGAGCCATCATCTGTTAAAAGTGCGGGCACAAACCAGCAGTCAGACATTCCTTGAGGGGTCCCAGATTGGAGAGGGTACAGGCAGGACTGAGGGGTCCCCCTTCCCACCCATCCCATGCACAGATTTCGTGCACTGGGCCTCTAGTGTGCTATATAAACTTAAGTGATGGTATTATTCTCTTGATAGTGCATAAAGGATCAATAATTTTGTAATGAGGACCTTAAAAACTTTTTGCAAAATATGTGAACGCAGTCTCAGAAATTGATGTGCTCTCTGGTGTCTGGCAGTATAGGTAAAATTAATGAGGCAGGAGGAGTATGTGAGATCCTGACTATCACTGATATAATCTGATGAGTTCAAATAAAAAATAAAAATTTTAATGTCCTATTATATATTATCTTTTTTTTCTCTTACCAATATTACTCAGTTCTGAAGAGTCCCTAATGGCTTTAATTTGGGGAGGCCATCTATTTATTAATTTTTGTGGTCCATCCCCCTATCTACCGAGAAGTAAATTAATTTGACTTTCAAATAAGAGAGGAGGAAACCTCTTCTTGTTGTAGCCAACGTTAGAGACCCAAATCCAGAGCCTGGATTCTCCGTGTTGGAAAACTAATGGGAAGTACATGCCTCTCCTGCCTTTGCATGAGGAAAGTGACCTGGTAAAGGTTTTTTGTTGTTGTTGTTGTTTTAATATATTTTATTGATTTTTCACAGAGAGGAAGGAAGAGGGAGAGAGAGTTAGAAACATCTATGAGAGAGAGACATCGATCAGCCGCCTCCTGCACGCCCCCTACTGGGGATGTGCCCGCAACCAAGGTACATGCCCTTGACCGGAGTCGAACCTGGGACCTTTCAGCCCGCAGGCCAACGCTTTATCCACTGAGCCAAACCGGTTTCGGCTGGTAAAGGGTTTTGCAGTCACATGTTCTACCATTGAGTTGTACCCTTTTTTTTGTGTGTGTGGCTCTGAAAAGAGCCTTTGGTTTCGGAAGTTGGGATTTGCTGCTTATTTGCCCTTGGCCTTGTGGTGGCTCTCGGTCTTCTTGGGCAGCAGCACGGCCTGGATGTTGGGCAGCACGCCGCCCTGCGCGATGGTCGCCTTGCCCAGCAGCTTGTGGCGGATGGTCAGCTGCAGGTGGCGCGGACGATGCGGGCCTTGTTGCCCACCGGCTCCAGGATCTCACCGTCAGGTACACGGGCGCGCCTACGCGCTCGGCGTAGTTGCCCTTGCGGAGCAGGCGGTGCACGCGGCCCACAGGGAACTTGGCCTTGGCAGGGAACTTGGCCTTGGCGCGCGTCCAGACATGATTCCTTGAGAAGATGAGAGAACCTTCTGAGGAACAGATCAGAGGAATCGAGTTGTACCCTTTCTTGCTGAAGGGTTTTGAAAAGAGACTCCCATCCAGATCACTTTGCTTTAGGCAGACTACCTGGCATGGAGCTTTGAAAAGACGCTGGGAACATTTTCAGGAATTGCGTATTTAGAACAGTCTTTAAAATGTTGTTTTGCTTTTTCTTCTGAAAGGTGGTCTCTCTAAATGAAGACGACAAACTGTATTTAGGGTAATCCCCATCACTGGTCTTCTTCACTGAATTAATAATACATACTGATTGGCCTTTTCCTTGGCTTTGGTAGATCTAAAGGACACTTCTTTTTATTATTATTTAGCTGGAAGAATTTCATGCCACTTTGGGGGGAAATGGAAAGAAAACTAAAGATAGCGACTCATTAGGCCATATGGAACAGTAATCTTGATTTGTGGACATAACATCTTGGCAAACTACGAAGTACAAGACAGGCAAGCTGAGAGTTGATAGCAGGGAAAATATTCAGTCTTGTGTCCTGGACTGGATATAGTTATACTTTCACAGATGAAAGGACATAATAAAAACATATAACTTAATTTTATGTTCTGTTTTTCTATTAGATTCTTTATTCCATGGCCTTTTATTCAGAGTAGAACTTGTATTTTAAGAACCCTAAAACCTCAGTGAAGTATATTGTGTCTTACATGGTAACTCGCTGTCTCAGAACTTTTTGATGCTTTCATACTCAGAAATTATAAATAATGTCAGTTTTTTGGTTGTTCTGAATGGTCTTTCCAAGTACCTTTTATCTTTAGTGATTGTTTCCCAAGATCAACATTTTCCAACTTGTCAGATAGAAAATGCCAGCCTGGATTTTCAGATTGACTAGAGAGTTTTCCTAGATGAATTATTGCAGTGATACAGTTATCTAACTCGCTTTTAAAATTGATATCAGCTTTCTTTTCTCATTATTTTGCTCCTGTTAGGTTCCAAATAAGTTTCGTTATCCATTCTACTATGAAATGTGTTGGTATGTGTTGGAGCGCTATGTGTACTGCATAACCAACCGCTCCCACCTAACCAAGGAATTTCAGAAAGAGTCCCTCAGCATGGGTAAGTGTTCTGCCTATACGAACTTTCTTTTTTTTTTTAATATGTTTTATTGATTTTTTTACAGAGAGAAAGGGAGAGGGATAGAGAGTTAGAAATATCGATGAGAGTGAGAGACATCCATCAGCTGCCTCCTGCACACCCCACACTGGAGATGTGCCCGAAACCAAGGTACATGCCCCTGACCGGAATCGAACCTGGGACGTTTCAGTCCGCAGGCCGACGCTCTATCCACTGAGCCAAACCAGTTTCGGCTGCCTACACAAACTTTCAAGACACGCTGCAGAACTGAGGGTGTGCCCAAGAATATTCAGCAAGCTGTTGCTCTCAATAGTTTTGATTTTATTTTATTTTCTGGGTTGTTTTGTTTTGTTTTTTTACTTATCTATCTGAAAATACCAAATTTAGTCATTGGAATTGAATGCTGGTTAATAGCTGATCTCCTACCCAAATGCGAATTACTAGGCTAAATGAAATATTTTGGATCTCATCTTTGTCTGAGTTTATTATTACTTCACTCAAGAGAGGAATCAGTTGTCTGATATGTATCTTTTTAAAAAAAAAATTTATTAAATGTATTGGGTTAATATTGGTTAATAGAATCATAGGTTTCAATTGTACATTTCTAAGATACATAACTTGTATATTACATTGTGTGCCCACTATCCAAAGTCATATCATCTTCCATCACCATGTATTTGGCCCCATTTACACTCTTCATCTTCCTCTCACCCCCCTTCCCCTCTCCTCTGGTCACTATCATACTGTTGTCTGTGTCTAAGCTTGTTTGTTTATTGCTTTCAGTTTTCTATCCCACATATATTTGGCTCAGTAGTATTTCATTGTATGTACCACATCTTTATCCAGTCATGCATCTAAGGACACTTAGATTGTTTCCATATCTTGGCTATGGTGAATAATGCTGCAATAGGAAGTACAAATGTCTTTATGAATAAGTTTTGGGGGCAGATACCCAGAAGACGGATTTGTGGGTCTTATAGTAGCTCACTTTTTAGTTTACAAAACTACTTTTTAAGTATACTAACTAGTATGTGCTTCATACTATCTACTTTTTAAAAAGGTAATTAAACCATAACCCCAAATCTGAGTTTGAACTTGAAACTAATTTACAGTAATTTTCATAGGTAACTTATTTTTAGCATACAAAACTAGGCCTTCTCAATCTTCTGAAAATCCGATAGCCATGATTTTTAACAGTGGACATATGGGTGTTGGAATAAGGAGAGATAACTTTAAACATGTTACAACTTCATTATTTATAACTTGAAGGCCCCTCCTGTGCTGCCTATTTCTCTCATTGATCATATTGGCCAAGTGGCTTGTTCTTACTGCATTTTCTTTTCATACCAACAGATTTGGAATTAAATGGGTTGGAATCTGGAAACGGGGAAGAAGAAGCGGTGGATCGAGAACCCCGGCGCTTGAGCAGCAGGCGTTCTGTGCTCACTAGCCCTGTAGCCAACGGGGTCAACCTGGATTATGATGGACTGGGCAAAACTTGCCGAAGTCTTCCAAGTCTGAAGAAAAGCTTGTCCGGAGACTCCTCATCTGACTCTAGCCGGGGCTCTCACAATGGCCAAGTGTGGGATTCTCAGTGTAGTCCCCGAAAGGACAGGCAGGTGCATCTGACCCATTTTGAACTTGAAGGCCTTCGCTGCCTTGTAGACAAGTTGGAGTCTCTGCCACTGCATAAGAAATGTGTCCCTACAGGGATAGAAGATGAAGATGCTCTCATTGCTGACGTAAAGGTAAGCGTTGCTTGTGTTGTATGACAGCTACTGGTCTGGCTAAGAGCTGTCAATTTCTGGGTTCTGAGAAATTTTGGATTATTTCTGGTTTAACAGAAATTATATATATGTTTGTACTGCATAGTGTTTCAGTTCCTAAAAAGAAGTGTCTGTTGTGAAAATACTAACACTTGTAACTCTAGTTAGGACTTAAATGTAGTCTTAAAAACACAAATTGCAAGCTGATCCTAAAAATGAAGAGCCTGAGAAAGTGTTTATATTAAGAAATATTACTTTAAACTTAAGTTACCTTCAGATAAACAGGCCTATTACTTTATGTTGGGTTATATTAAGTAGGTTTAGCATATTTAGTTTAAAATTTATCTAGTATTAAGACTTAAATATATTAGGGCAACTTCTAAAAAAAATATCATTTTAAACATAATGAAACTTATTATATCAAGTTTCTTCATGTTGTATATCTTTCTTTGTTTTTTTCTTTCTTTTTTTCAAGAGATCTCCCAGCCCCAGCTGTTTTGGCTCAGTGGATAAAGCATCGGCCAGCAGACTGGAGGGTCCTGGGTTCGATTCCAGTAAAGGGCATATTCCTGGTTGCAGGCTCGATTCCCAGTTGGGGGCATGCAGGAGGCAGCCAATCAATGACTCTCATCATTGATGTTTCTATCTCTCCTTCTCCCTTCCTCTCTGAATCAATAAAAATATATATTTTTTTAAAAAAAGATCTCCCAGTATTAGCCATCTTGAAAGCCTTTCCCTCCCCTCAGGTGTTGGTCTCAAAGAAATGAATTTTGTTTTGTTTTTTTAAATATGTTCTTATTTTTTAGATATTTTTATTGATTTCAGAGTGGAAGGGAGGGGAGAGAGATAGAAAAATATCAATGATAAGAGAGAATCATTGATCTCCTGCGTGCTTTTTAATGGGGACTGAGCCCACAACACATGTGCATGCGCCCTGTAACCAGGAATCGAACCATGGTTCATAGGTGACGCTCAGCCATTGAACCATGCTAACCGGGCAAAATGAGTTTATTTTTAAGGAATCCAGATTTGAGCCTTCTGAACTGGAGGGAGCTCTTTTAAGTATTTTCTCATAGGTAGCCATTAAAATGAACACCAAAAAATGTGAAGCTGGGAATAACAGTTTTCAATCAATGTCTGGAACTATGTCTTGGTTGCAGGACATACAAATACAAGGTATTGCCACTTGCCTCTTCTAAAGCAAACCTTATAAAACCAAACTTGGTTGGGTTATGAGTATTAGAGAGCTAACTCACAATTTGTAGTAAGTGTTATTTTTAAAACCTGTCATAGACTATTTTAAGCCTCAGAAGGATTATAGGGAATAATTTTGTCACCTTAAGATAGGTGGGCTAAATATCTCATAGTAGGGTTTTTTTTTTTCCATCTCTGATTCCTGATTCAGGTTTTTCTTTGGTCACCACTAACCAATTGAAGTGCTTCCTACCTTTTGCAGCTACCTCAGCAAAGAATTTCAAAGACTGAAATAGGACCTGAGCTTTTTTTTCTTTTTATGATTGAGTTTTCATTATATCTTAATTGCTTGTGTATTAGTAAAAAGGTAAAAATTAGAGAGGCTATGCCCTAACCGGTTTGGCTTAGTGAATAGAGCATCGGCCTGCGGATTCAAGGGTCCCAGGTTCAATTCTGGTCAAGGGCATGTACCTTGGTTGCAGGCACATACCCAGTGGGGAGTGTGCAGGAGGCAGCTAGTTGATGTTTCTCTATCATTGATGTTTCTAACTCTCTATCCCTTTCCCTTCCTCCCTATAAAAAAATCAATAATATATATACATATATTCTTAAAAACTAGAGAGGCTAAAAGGGGTCTAACCTGGTGAAGTTGGTTCTCTCCCTGGACAATTGGTTTTATAAGGTTTGCTCTAGAAGAGGCAAGTGGAGTCATTCGTGGAGGAAATGACAAAGTTCAAGATAGGTGCAGTCCTGTTTCTATAATGATTAATGCACAGCACAAAACAAACATAACCATACATTTCCATGCTCACAAGCTAGACCTCAGACTCACTTCCCATCCTTAAGTAATCAAAGGACACTTAGTTTCTTTCTTTTCCATTGTGATCAGACACATATAAGTATATTTTCCTGAGAATTTGAGTGTAATGCCTCTTTTTTTCTACAGTAGTTTGTGGTGTTTTTTAAATACATTTTTTTATTGATTGTAGAGAGGAAGAGAAAGTAAAAACATCAATGATGAGAGACTCATTGATTGGCTGCCTCCTCCACTCCCCACTAGGGATTGAGCCCAAAACCTGGGTATATGCCCTTGACCGGAATCGAACCCAGAACCCTTCAGTCCATAGGCCAACGCTCTATCCACTGAACCAAACCAGCTAGGGCCAGAATATATATATTGCCATTTCATCATGGATATATGTGGAAAACATAAAATTACGACTTTGGGGAATTTAGTGATTTGTATAGTTGCCCTTAAGAACTCTAAGAAGAAAAGTTTTTTAATTTATATGTCACTAACATTCTTTTGGCCTGGGTATTTCTGATTCATGAGAAAGAAAAATATATTTTCAATCCTAAGTGATATCCAGAATCCAGTTGTAGGAAGCCATATTATAACTTGCTAATCATTTGTACAAGGTCAAATAT
>PVJN01019122.1:8808-37973 GCA_004026805.1 Lasiurus borealis | reverse complement strand
GCAGGGGGGCAGTAAGAGGTGACCAGGCCAGCAGGGGGACAGTTGGGGGCAACCAGGCTGCCATGGGGAGGCAGTTGGGGCAACCAGGCTGGCAGAGGAGTGCTGTTGGGGGCAACCAGGCTGGCAGGGAGGGCAATAAGGGATGACCAGGCTGGCAGGGAGGGAGGAGTTGGGAGTAATCAGGCCAGCATACAAAGGTAGTGAGGGGTGATCAGGCCAGCAAGGGCAGGGGGGCAGTTAGGAGTGACCAGGCAGGCAGGTAGGTGAGCTATTAGGAGCAAGTGGTCCAGGATTGTGAGAGGGATCTCCAACTGCTGGCAATCAAACATCCCCAAGGGGTCCTAGATTGAAGAGGGTGCAGACTGGGCTCCAGGCCTGCACCAGGCCTCCAATAGGGATGATAATAGTACTTATCTAACAGGTTTATTGTGAGGATTAAATGAGTTAATACATGTAGAACAGTGCTTGGCGTAGTGTAAGCCCTCAAAAACGTTATGATTATTATTTTATCATTATTATTATTGTGATATTTAGATGTTTCTCCCCTCTATTACATTTTTAAAAATATTTTTTATTGATTTTTTACAGAGAGGAAGAAAAAGGGATAGAGAGTTAGAAGCATCGATGAGAGAGAGACATTGATCAGCTGCCTTCTGCATGCCCCGTACTGGGGACGTGCCCACAACCAGGATACATGCCCTTGACCGGAATCGAGCCTGGGACCTTTCAGTCCAAAGGCTGATGCTCTATACACTGAGCCAAACCGGTTTCGGCCCTTTATTACATTTTTATTTTGTGAGCTCCTTGTAGGAAATATTCTGAATTTTGCATTTTAAAAGTGTTTTGATTTTAGATTTAATATTACTTTTATTTTTAGATATTATTCACATGCCATAAAAACATTTCAGCTGAACAACATCCTATTATGTAGAAATACACTTTTGTTCATCCAGTTACCAGTCAATGGACATTTAGGTTGTTTCCACTTTTTGCCGATTGTGAATAATGCTGCCATGAACACATAAACACATGAACACATGTACAAGTTGCTGTGTGGATGTGTGTTTTCATTTCTCTTCGGTATATACTTAGGAGCCAGATTGCTCGGTCAGGTGGTACCTTGATATTTAGCCTTGAGAGGGATTGCAAAACCTTTTTCCAAAGTGGCTGCACAGTTTACATCCCCACTTTTTGTGGGTGAAGACTCCAATTTCTCCTACCCATTTTGTTGTTGTCTTCTTTTTTTAGCTATTGTAGTTGGTGTGGAATGGTATCTCATAATGATTTTGATTTGCATTTCTTCATGACTAAATATGTTAAATATCTTTTTATGTGCTTATTGGTCATTTGTATATCTTCTCTGAGAAAAATCCATTTAGTCTTCTGCCCATTATTCCATTGGGTTGTCTTTTTATTATTGAGTTGTAGGTGTTATTTATGTATTATGGGTACAAGTACCTTGCCAATATCTGACTTTAAAATGGTTCCTCCCATTCTGTGGGCTGCCCTTTTACTTTCTTGATGATGTCATCTGATGCCCAAGGGTTCTTTTTTTTATGAAGTCTAATTTATTTTTTCTTTTGTCACTTATGTTTCAGTGTCATATTTAAGAAAACATTTACCTAAACCTAGGACATGAAGATCTACTTTTTTTCCTAGGAATTTTATAGCTTTATCCCTTAAATGATGCATTTTGAGTTAATTTTTGTGTATAGTGTATATTCTTTCGCCTATGGATATCCAGTTGTCCCAGCAACAGTTGTTGGAAAGACTATTCTTTCTCTATTGAATTATCTTGTTACTATTGTCAAAAATTAATCAGTAAAAATTAGTGTATATTTCTAGATTCTGGATTCTATTCCATTGATCTGTTATTTGTCTTGATTACCATAGCTTGGTATTAGGTTTTGAAATCAGAAAACATGAGTCCTCCAACTCTGTTCTTCTTTTTTAAGATTTCAAGATGGTTTTGGCTATTCTGGGTCTCTTTAATTTCCATGTAAATTTAGGATTAGCTTGTCAATTTCTGCAAAATTTCCAGCAGATTCAATAGAAAGTATGCCATCTTAATAGTATTAATTATATCAATGTATGAGCAGCAGATCTTTTCATTTATTTATATTTTAAATTTTTTCTTTCAACCATGTTTTATATTTTGAGTGTCCAAATCTGTTATTTCCTTGGTTAATTTTATTTCTAGGTATTTATTTCTTTTGCTGCTATTAAGAATAGGATTATTTTCTTAGTTTTATTTTTGTATTATTATTCATTGCTAGTGTATAGAAATACAATTGATTTTTGTATGCTGATCTTGACTATTGCCACACTACTAACCTTACTTATTAGTCCTAAGAGTTTTTAAATAAATTCCTTAGAATTTCTATGGAGCAGATCATGTCTCTGCTAGTAGAGGTAGTTTTGCTTCTTCTCTTCCAGTGTGATTTGGGAGGAGCAGCTTTACATGTTTAACCTCCTTTGCTGCATACTTGCTCTCTCCTTCATAAATCCCCAAGCATTTTAATAAGTGTTTTAAATTTGTTTTAGAGAGAGAGGAAAGGTGAAAGAATGAGAGTGAGAGAATTCACTTACTTATGTATTCACTGGTTGATTCTTGTATGTGCCTTGACCATTCAATATAATAAAAGCCTAATATGCTAAGTGTCCGACCATTTGACCAGTCACTATGATGTGCACTGACCACTAGGGGCAGATGCTCCAACTAGTAGGTTAGCTTGCTGCTGGGATCTAGCTGATTGGGACTGGGCAAGATAGGCGGACATGCCCTGGAACCCTCCCATAGCCTCTCCCTGGCTGGCCAATCTTTAGCACCTCTCCCTGGCCCCAATCATGCACCAATGGGATCCCTCAGCCTGGCCTGAGTCCTCTCACAGTCCGGGACCTCTTGGGAGATGTTGGACAGCTGGTTTTGGCCCGATCCCTCTAGGCCAGACTAAGGGACCCCACCAGTGCACAAATCTGTGCATCAGACTTCTAGCTGTGAATAATGGAGATCAAACCAACAACCTTGGCATATCTGGATGATGCTCTAACCAACTGAGCTACCTGGCCAGGGCCCTGCCATTTTTAAGTGGAATAGAAATGTTCAGAGTGAGCCATTCGCAAGAGCATTGTGAGGATCAGATGAGTTCATACACATTTAAAGTTGTTGAAACAGTGCCAGGCAAAGGTTAAGTATATGGTTATTATTATCAGTGTCATCATTAAAATTACTCACTGGATCCTCCTCCAATTAGGCTACCCATTACCTACTATGGGCATGTCGGGGTGTTTGAAGGAAAAAATATTTTTAAGTAAAAAGACATAGTTCTTGCCTTCGAGGAGTGGGGAAAGTACAAGAATGAGGAATGCTGGGAGCTGTGTTGGATTCCTGGCCCACATATGTGTCCAGGCCAAGCACTATGGAAAGTGAAAGTCTGCACCAGACACAAAAGTCACCAACAAATCCTGAAATGTGTACAGCACAATGGCTAACACATGGTAAATGCTGAGTGATGCCAAATAAATGTTATGACTGCTCCTCACCTGAGAAGCCATCTCCTGCCTTGTATTTGAGATTCTATGTCCCAGATTCTATCCATTTGGTAGCTTTTAGTTTACGTGGTTCACTACCACAAACCTAGTTCAGGCAACTATTCTCTCTCCCGTAGATACTGCAGCATTTAGCTGCTCATCTTGCTAATTCCAGCATGTCATAAATGCAAAAAGTTTCATCAAAAGGTTGATGGAACCTTGAGGCTTCAGTAGGGCTGAATACATGCTATTGTCTGCTGGAATTGCCAAAAGCATTTCCCCAAGCCTAAAGATTTGTATATATTGTTGCCTGCTACTGAGACAGCCAGAGGCAGTTTCCCCAACTGACAATGCCTACTGTATACCACACCTTACCTTTTGATATGCATATCAGTTTAGAGCAATTTGTGTTACTGAAGCTAGGTCTCCTCTGGATCCCCAAAATGCCTTCCATATTTATATTTTACTAGAGACCCAGTGCATGAAAATTCATGCACTGGAGGGGGGGATGCCTCAGCCGGGCCTGCCCCCTCTCAGTCAAGGAGCCCTCAGAGGTGGGAGCTGACTCAGCAATCAGGGGAAGGTGATGCCCCATCATACCTCTGCTGCTGCCACTGCCAGCAGTGCAAACCTCAGCTGGCCCTGGTTTCCTGAGCCTTTGGTGGCCCTCGGCAGCTGGGCAGCCAACATCGAAGTCTTGCCTGCACCTTAGGCCGGCCCTGGGTAGCTGGGGGGGCTGAAGGGGCTGGGGGACTCTGGAGGCAGACCTGCGGAGTGGCCAGGCCCACCTGGAGGTAGGCCAGATCTTGCCACGTGCCTGCTGCCCCAGCAGGACTGAGGGAACTAGGTGCCACCCTCTTTGAGGGCAGGGCAGTCAATTAACATATTCCCTCCTTATTGGCTGTGGGCACTCCCATCTTTGAGGTGTGGCAGTCAATTGGCATATTCTTACTGGCTGTGGGCACCATCTTTGCAACCAGTGAGGGTTAGTTAGCATATTCCCTCTTTATTAGATAGGATGTCTAATTTCTTTATTAATTTACATGCAGCCTGTCTCCAGATTCCTGAACCCTTCTAGACGCTAGAAAACACCCCAACATCATCTCATATTCACTCATGTTTCCTGAATATGCCCCCCTCCCTGTGTAGCCAGAGTGACCTTTACATACATGATCACAGCCCTGCTAGGCTCTGGGTAAAGCCCAAGGCCCTTGACACAACCTGAGGACCCTTGGTTCCATTGTTTAGTGGACTACAGAGTATAAGATCCTAGAGAACAGTCTTTGTCTGAAATATCTTTGTATATCCTGTGATCAGATAGAAACTCACTGTTATATAAATGAATAAAGTTTTGAAAGCTCAAAACATTGAGAGAATTATAAACTTTAACATCATGGGCTTAAACTATCAAACATTAGAGATGAACCACAAGCATCCAAGCCAGAGGCTTTTTTGAGCGACTGGTGGTGGGTGGACCTCAGTGCAGTGATGGGGCTTCCTGCACTGACCGGAAATCAGGGAACTGCCAGTCTTCACCTCCGTGTCCTCACACCATCTCTGCACTCACAGCAGCTTTCTTTTCTCATCAACCACAGAGCACCTGCCCATGTTTGCTGGTGGGAAAGTATTTGTCCTCTGATTTCTAGCACCATGATTGATTGGTGCTTTTTTTCTTTAATGATTAAATTATTTTTTTATTTTAGAGAGAGAGGAAAGGAGAGAGAGGGAAATACACACACACACACACACACACACACACACACACACACACACACACACATATATATATATATATATATATATATATATATATATATATATATGGAGAGAGAGAGAGAGAGAGAGAGAGAGAGAGAGAGAGAGAGAGAGAGAGATTGACGTGTGGTCAGCTGCCTCTGTATGTGCCCAACCAGGGGTTGAATCTGAAACCTAGATATGTGCCCTGACCTGGAATCAAACCCACAACCTTCCTGTAAACAGAACAATTCTCAACCAGATGAGCCACTCGCCAGTCAGCATTGACAGGCTTTATCTATTTCTTTGCTTGTTCAAGCTGCTAACATCTCTGAGTCTCAATGTGGCCATTTTAAAATAGGGATAAAAATCATAAATATCTGCCCAACTTGAGCAGCTCAGCTTGTTGAGCATCATCCTGTGCATGAAGGGTTGCTGTGTCAATTCCTGGTCAGGGTGTGTGCCTGGGCTTTGGATTGGATCACCAGTTGGGGAGCAATCAGTATCTCTCTCTCTCTCTCTCTCTCTCTCTCTCTCTCTCTCTCTCTCTCTCTCTCTGTCACCTTCCTACTCCCCACTCTAATCATGTCCTTGATGTACTCTGGTAAATATTTTTTTAAAAATCAAAAATACCTGATTAAGTTATTTTGAGGATTAAATGAGATGAAACATGTACTGGGTTTTACATCACATTTGTAAAGATTTTATGAATGTCAAGAATTATTAGATTTGTAAAAAAATTATCTTTATTATTGAAAGTATAACAGATGTCTCCTTTTTTTCTGCCATTGACCCCATCCACCCTGCTCCTACCAACCCCATCCCCCTGGAGGCCTATCTCACTATTGTCTGTGTCCAAGGGTTATGTATATAAGTTCTTTGGTTAATCTCTTCTCCATCTTCCCCCGTGCCCCCTCCCACTGCCTTCCTCTGAAATTCATCAGTCTGCTCCATGCTTCCATGTCTTTGGATCTATTTTGCTCTTCAGTTTATTTTTATTAGATTGTTATGTTTTATTTTAAAACAGAATTTGGGGTAGCTATGAAAACATGAGCAAAATTGTCAGATTAAAAAAATAATAAATTAATGAGAAAACCAGAGTCAAGAAAGATAATGCATTACCGCCAGAGAATGAGGGTTTGAAGCTTTCTTACATCAGACAGCAATTGGCCATTCTTTCACTCATTCATTCGCTGGGTCAGCGCTCCACTCTGAGCAGCTCTCTGGGGTGGCATTTATGGAGGAAAAGACCATGTTGACACTTCAGCCGGGATGCCCAACTAGTACACTGTGGCAGGAACTGTGGGAAAAAGTGGAGTAGACCCTCCTGGGGAGTAGCCCTCCAGACTATACTGAGCTGGGTCTGCAGCTACTTCCCATCCTGAGTCCTGACTGTATCTGTTCCTGTTCTTGTTTCAGCAACCACCTGCAGCAAATAGATGGCCAAGATTAACACCCAATACTCCCACCCCACCCCACCCGGCCCTTGGGTGAGAACCACAGACAGAGATCTTGACCACCTGGAAAATGGCCGGAGCATGTAAGACTGGCTTTTTGTTTTATGCCTGGTGAAAAGGGCTTGCCCTGGGCTGGTCTATGCTGTGGGGGAAGAATGCCTTCGCCTGTGGCCAGCCGCAGGTCAGAGGGCTGGGGCTCCTTACAGTGCTCTTTCCAGCATCCTTGTTCATCTCACTGGAGCTGTTTGGTTTTTGTTTTAGACATGTGAGGAAACAAGGCTCAAAACCTGCATAATTTGAGAAAGTAACAAAATGAAGATTCCAATGTGGCAGGTTCATTTCTGCTGTAGAAAATCTCCAAACTGAGACATTTCCCAGGTGTGCATTAAACACCTACCAGACTCTGTACCAGCCATTGTCCTGGGCTCTGGACTGCCCTGCCCTCACTTCCAGAGGTAGGCTGGGCCCTGCCAGCAAAGCCATCAGCCCATCGGTGACAGTCCAACACATGCAGCTACAGGGGAATCTGGGGTCTGGACTTCTACTTCTGGTCTGGTTGCTAACTTACTAGGACTGTGGTCAGCACACTGAGGGTTGTGAGCCACATGCGGCTCTTTGGCCCCTTGAGTGTGGCTCTTCCGCAAAATACCACGTGCGGGTGTGCACGTACAGTACGATTGAAACTTCGTGGCCCATACACAGAAGTTGGTTTTCAGCTCTCAAAAGAAATTTCAATCGTTGTGCTGTTGATATTTGGCCCTGTTGACTAATGAGTTTGCAGACCACTGTACTAGGAGATTGGGAAAGTTTATTTAACCTTTCCACGCCTCGGTTCCTTTAACTGCAAAATGGAGCAGCATTCTATATATATATATATATATATATATATATATATATATATATATATATATATATGATTTTCCACAGAGAGGAAGGGAGAGGGATAGAGAGCCAGAAACATTGATGAGAGAGAAACATTGATCAGCTGCCTCCTGCATGCCCCCCACTGGGGATGTGCCTGCAACCAAGGCACATGCTCCTAACTGGAATTGAACCCTGGACCTTTCAGTCTGCAGGCTGACGCTCTATCCACTGAGCCAAACCAGTTTTGGGGTAAATGGAGCAGCATTCTTTTCCAAGTTCCTGACATACTATTAAGGAAATAAGATAGTGCCTATTAGGCTTACATTTTTATGTTTCTTAAATTCACAGTAAGTTGATTGAGTGGATCCATGAGAAACTTTACTTCCAACATTGATGTTATTTTTGTCCTACATATATAACACTGAAAACTTCTCCATCCCATGATAACTGTATATTATCTGACAAGTGGCCCGGTGCATGAATTTGTACACATTGAAAGGAAAATAATTAGAAGAAATATTTTAATATTTAATATTGGATTTTGTATTCCACATGGTCCATGTACCAAATTTGATTTTACAATTTGAAAAAGTTGAGGACACTGGTCTTCATTCAGAATTTCTGGCTTAACTATACGGTCAATGTTGTGTTCTGTTCATAATTTGGATTCACTATCTAATATCAATAATATGTGAGTGTGAGGCAGTCCGCATTTCTGAAATTCGATGACATGAATTTTAGCTGTAACTTTGCCAAGTAAACCAAATTTATATATATCATTTAAAAGAGCATTCAGCTTAATATTAAAAACCCTGGCTACCAAGTCAGGTCTGTTTTCAACTTTTTGCCAGCATTATAATTATCTGTAATATCTGCCCATTTGGGCTGCACGTCATGGTTATGAATAATTCAGGCTTGCCTTCATTACAATTGCCATAGCATCCTGATATCGCTGCTACATATTTCTGGGACTACCCTAAAAAAATGATGGAAATATTATCATTTTACCAATCGACACATTGTCATTTTCAGATCTAAATGTGAGATAATCCATCAAACTACTATATTTTTCAACTCTCAACTTAGATTGGTTTGCTTTAATGAAATTTATCTGATTGGCCTTCATTTTGAATCTGAATCCACAATAAATTATTGAGTTAATTTAAAATAGGATTGAACATGTCCTGCACAGAGAGATGAAATCCATAATACTGCATCTGTGTGGCTCGTGTCCTTACATTTTGTCTAATATTATTGCTGATTACATTGTCATCTCTGAGTCTTAATGCAATATCCATTCCCCAGCCTTTTTCACAATGTGGAAAAAGGATAGGATACGGCCTTGCATCTAATGTAGGAAACAGGATACTGATTTGTTTCATTTTAGTGGCATTCAGATTATTAGGATCTGGTTTACAGTGAATGAGAAAGTCCTTTTCAAAAGTAGGGTCTCTATCTTTTTTTCTGAATATGACAGCAACCTCAATTACACGGGAAGAATTATATCCACCCAAATCACTATTACAATTGTATTTAATTGCCATTGTTACTTCCATGGGAGCTATATATTTCGCTGCTGCTTCAGATTGGGCTTCCGTTTCTACCTCATGTAGCATCTTGTGTGATTTTGCTAATTTGTTTATTTCACGCATGAGGTTGGTGATGTTGATCATGAGTTTTTCTGAGCAACTTTGGTTTTCTGGCATTGCTAATCTTTTACTCGTCGCTTCGGCCAACTCTAAAATGAAGAGTTGAGCAAACTTCTGAGAAACATCATCTGAAGGATGTAAAGTTCCAGTACGGTGATAAACTTGTCCGTGTGTTCTAAAACAGAAAGGTCCATATTCTGATGGTGATGTGATATTTGCACCCATTGAAACAAAAGCAAAAGAACTATTTATGAAACAAATATTTTCCATAAAATTTTTACTGTCAGAATCTTCATTTTATCATTAATTTTTTAAATATGTCAGGTATTCTGGAAAGTTTATATCATTTGGACAAACTTTACCTTTGCTGCAACATAGAGTACATTTTCCATCAGGTGGTTTCTCATCGGAGAAATTTAGTGATAGACAAAATTGATGTGTAATAGTCATTCCACCACAACTGTGTTTGATAATTGCATCCTTATTTACTTCATTTTCTGCTGTGAAGGCAGTTCCTACCAGTATTGGTAGTACTTGTCCATGACAATTTTTCAGACATATTCTGTCGACAACGATGCTTTTTTTCAGGTGCAGAGGTACATTTCAGGCCGGCAGGCTGGAGGGGGAATGTGGGAGATTGGCCTGCATGGAAGGGACCACAGGAGGGCTTCAGGGTGTGTCTGGACTGGCCCATCTCTCTGGCAGCTCTAGCTCATGCCCCTAGCCTCACAGACCCACAGCCCCGCCTGGCACCCTGACTTGGCCTGGCACCGTCTGCTCTCTTGCTCCATCATCCTGCTGCTTTGGATGAGGGCTAGAGGTGCATTTGTCTCTTCTCTCCTCACTCAGGGATGCATTTGTCTCTTCTCTGTCTGGATGTTTGGTTCCAGCTCCTTAACAGACTCGCTAATAAATGATGGACAACAATATCCAATGACATTGAGTCCCTATTACTGAAAATTTAGGCAGCCCTCAGACCCCACCTTTGAGGATTCAGGCAAAGGGAGGAAAATCTCAAGGCACCCCAACAGAGACATAGTCCCCAACCATTTTAACATACTGGGGCCCCTGGATGTGACATTGACTCAAGGGCATCAAAAATACCCACCCTCTTAACTGCACTCACCTAACCCACCTGCTGCCCACACCTGTGTCCCACCACTGGAGACTTGCTCCTTTAGGTTAAGGCACCACCCCTTATTTAAAAGAAAAAAAGGACAGTTACCTGCTATTAACACATTGACATGCATTAATAGTTGCCTTCCCGCATTCGGGCTGTTCAGGGGGCCTCCTGGGAGATGAGCCTTTGCAGAAGGAATTGCCATCTCACTGAGCCATCAGACACTTAGTGATGGGCCTATGCTGCTGAGAGACTCCCTGTGGGCTCATGCCAGGTTCACGTTACCCTAGGGATGGTCAGCCACACAGGTCAGGGCTCTGAATTATGCCCTTCAATGATTCATTCGTCATCTGAATGGATGAGAATACCATCCCCTCCCCTCTCTCCCTGTTCCCTGGCCAGCACCATAGCTAACAGCATTGGTCAGACTATTGACCTGAACAATGGCCCATAACTGACCAGCCTCAGTTTCCACATCTGCACAACTTACCTCAGAGGCTGTAGTGCAGTGGTTCTCAACCTTTCTAATGCCATGACCCTTTAATACAGTTCCTCATGTTGTGGTGACCCCCAACCATAAAATTATTATCTTTTTTTTTTAAATATATTGTATTGACTTTTTTTACAGAGAGAAAGGGAGAGGGATAGAGAGTTAGAAAAATCTATGAGAGAGAAACATCGATCAGTTGCCCCCTGCATACTTCCTACTGCTACTAACACATTGACATGAATTAATAGTCTACTTCCCACATCTGGGCTAATAAAACCCCTCAAGGTGGGCTTTGGACAAGTTTAGGGAGCGGGGAGAAGTGGCCCAAGCATGGGCACACAGTCAGGCTGCCTGGCAGCATCTGGCTCCTGGGATCTCGTGTCCCTGCGGGAAGGACCGAGGCTGTCAGGTCAGGGAGAACTGGAAGAAGAATAGGCCTTCCCCCATCGCTCCCTTTCACCTCTGGCTCTACAGCAGCAGTTCTCAATCTGTGAGAACCACTAGCAGGGTCGCCTAAGACCATCGGAAAACACAGATATTTACATTACAATTAATAACAGTAGCAAAATTACAGTTACAAAGTAGCAACGAAAATAATTTTATGCTTGGGGTCACCACATCATAAGTAACTGTATTAAAGGGTCATGGCATTAAAAAAAGGTTGAGAACCATTGCTGTAGTGGGTTCAGATAGGACAAAGCTCAGGCTCAGGTCCTGCCTGGAGTAAGTGCCTGTGAGCACTCACTGCCATCCTCAGAAAGGAGTCCCCTCCTGTGGGTCTTCTCCGGTGTCCCAGGCTCTGCCCTCGGAGCCCCAGCAGTTCCAATATCTGGAGCTCGCCTTTTCTGCCTGAGTCCCGTCATGCTTTCTCAGCCTGACCACGAGCCACATCTCACCAGCCTCACTTGATGGCTTGCCCAACTGCTCTTTTGGGAAAGAGCTTGTTGACAGATTACTACAAAACCCATGGAAAAACTACATAAGTTTCAAACAGAGAGAGAAAGAATGCTTCTTTCATGAGAGAGCTGTTGTGCTTTATCTCATGGAGGCAGGAATGGGTTAACACATGAGTTCTGGAATGGACCCTGTGGCATCACCAAGGATTGATACCTGGGTCCAGGCTGGGCACGGAACAGTGGGGAGCAGTCCAGCATCTGTCTGCCATAGACTAATTTTCCCAGTAATATTCACTTGAACACAGGACTGCGGCACATACACAAAAACACATTAAAGTTTCAAATTGCTATTTTAGGAGAGGAAATGGTGTTTCAACAAAACAGAAACCTTTGTCTTGAAATTTGTTTTCTTTTAGAAAGCTTTTGAGAGAAATAATTGTGAATGTGTGCTCTTAACTATTAATCCTGCTTTATCTCAGTGATGCTGGGAGCTTTGCTGAGCCTGTGTGTCCTGTAGCCCTTTGCTGAACTCCCCCAGCAGGTGGAGACACCACAGCCCACTCCCCGAGAGAGCCTGGCCCCAGGTTTTTTACCCACATGGAGAATCAGATTTCCATTTCTTTTTAAAAATATTTGGGGTCATTTTCCTAGTAAATTATTAGGAAGAATAAAGATACTTCACTTTCATAGTTGGCAAACTGCAGCTCACGAGCCACATGAGGCTCTTTGGCCCCCTGAGTGTGGCTCTTCCACAAAATACCACGCCCTGGGCGAGTCTATTTTGAAGAAGTGGCGTTGGAAGAAGTTTAAGATTAAAAAATTGGGCTCTCAAAAGAAATTTCAATCATTGTACTGTTGATATTTGGCTCTGTTGACTAATGAGTTTGCCGACCACTGCTTTACTTGAACCAAAAAATTGAGTTTGTGCCCTGAAAATACCAGAAATAAAAAATCTTGAATTTTCTTTTCTATTTAGATCTATTTAGTTGACTCCATTGTTTAACAGCTGCCTGGTATGTGTCTGAAGATGATACAATTAGGGAAAGACTTCGGAATCTGAGATAGGGGATTGCAACTAGGACCCAGGGCACCCCAAGTCCAGCCCAATGCCCTGGGGCAGCTCTTCCAGGTGAGCTTTGGGGCCTGGTGGTCTGCTTCCCACAGAAGAGACACCTTCTCCATGTTGATCCATGAGCAGAGCCCCAAGAAATTATCAGCAAGAAAACCATTCCAGCTGCTTCCTAGGCAGAAGGCAAGAATGCATGACTTCACCCCCGGCACGTGCGGCCACTGCCCTGCCTGCTGCCGGGATGGAGGAAAAGAAAGATCAGGTCTTGTACTCTCCACTCTGTTCTAAAAGGCCCCTTCTGTTTACTCCCATGTCCCCAGTCACTGGAGGACGACACCAGATGCTGCACTGAGGGCAAAGTTACCCACCACTACGGGTCCTGGTGGGACCTCTGTCCCCTTCCACTGACAGGCAGCCTCAGCCGCTACCTCAGGGGCATCCATCCTCTGAATAAATGACTGAAGGAGATGAGGTGAGAAATACTTGTGGGGTGTGGAAAAGTGCCTTGTCTTTCAAAAAGAGCCACTTGTGTTGCCCTCCTTATTCTTGTTCTTGCTGATCACCAAGTTCATGAGCTTCTTCCTGCAAAAATGCCATCACCTCCTAGAGATGGGGTCTATGGTGGGAAGGCAGGCGGCTTCTTGGCCAGATCTGCTCTGTTTGCAGAGACTAGGGCCCTGTTCAGCCCTGGACCCAGTGTCTCCACCAGCTCCAGGCAGAACAAGGCCCAGCCCTCGGGCTCTCTTGCCTCTGAATTTCCCTGGGAAGTTCTGATTGTCAAAAGTGTGTCCTCGGGGACTCAAGATATCATTTCATTAAATTCTTCTCCTCTTTTCCCATCTCCCTTTCCATCTTAGAAGAGTAGCTAATAGGGTTTACTGTTTCAATACTGCAAGCATTTAACAAAATAGAAGAAAGGTATGAAAGGTTAGTGGATGGTACACATGAGCAGGCTAAGTAGCTGTCTCCTTAGGTAGATGAGAAAACTGAATTTATTTAAGGAAAGGGGGTAAGGAATAGAATACCCAGAGGAAAGGGCTGAGCCACACCAGGCCAAGGGGACACTGGGTGGCTGATGGAAGCACAGGAGCTGGCGTTTCATCCTTATATGCAGTCACTGGTGGGAAACTCTTGTTGGTGGTGGGTTTGGGGCTGAGGTGGGCTTGGGGTTGCAGGTGTGTGATCAGGTGCCTAGGGACCGTGTCCACTCCTTGTGTGGTCTGACTCCTGGTGTCTGGCAAGCTTTTTCCTGGTCTTTGTCTCCCATGGCAGAAAGCTTACAAATGGCTGTAGGGTGGTATTGTCCTAAGGTCCTAACAAACATCACGGTAGAAATTCAAGCATCAAGAACCAAGTGCAGAGCTGCCTGGGGAAGAAAGGCTCCCTCAGGCCCTTGAACTTGCATCATAGGAGCTCCCCCATTCTTCACGGCTAACTGCGCTTCTGCACTGGAGTCTGCACACAGCACTCAAATCAATATGAAATCATCTGTTTTTCTTTCCTATTTGAAGACCAGGAAACACCCTCAGGGGGATGAGCAACCAGTCCACAGAACTCCTAGCTGGGTGCTGGGGCAGGGATGGGCCTGGGCCTCTGACTCTGTTACCTCTTCCGAGTGGGTGTCAGAGGGCCAAGCCACACACTTGAGCGGTTTCTGAGGCCAGCAGTGGGCCTGCTCTGAAACTGGTGCCCGCCTCACTGGCCCACCAGCTCTGATGTCATGGGCAGTGCATCCCCTGCTGCTAATCCAGAAGCCCGGGCTCAGGGTGTCTTCCACGTGATTAGCAGGCACCAGACTCACATAAATGCTGGGCAACTGCTTGGTGCTGAGATTCCCTAAGGGGCCACTGGTGGGGACAGAGCACCTCCATCCTTGGGGGTGCCTCTGATGTGCCAGGTGCATGTGCCTCGGCAGCACTCCAGATACTGGCCCACCTCCCGCCATGTGCCAGCTGCTAGGTCCAGGGGCTGGGGAGACAGACTCAGCCAAGTCCTACTCAGCTTCTGCTCTAATGGTACCATATGTGGAAATAGAGAGGGCATCTTCATGGAGTGGATTCGAACAGGCTTTGAAGTGGGATGGGCTGACATTCAAATCTCAGCTTTGCCACTTGGCCGTGTGCCCTTGAGGAAGTTACTTAACCTCTCTGAACCTTGTTTTCCTCTCTTATAGGGATGTTCTGTAGATTAAATGATACCATGTATGTGGCTGATATGCAATAAGCAGTCCATAAATGTCATATGGTTGGTGTATGTATTTGTGGACAAGATGGAGTTGGGAGGAAAGGCTGGTGTGATGCCAGTATATACCAAGGGTTCCAAACATTGAGTGGCTCAGATAAACGGGAGGTCCCATACTTCCAACAGATAAATTATACATGCAGCAGCCAAGTTATAGGACTTGGGTTTTGGCTGCTAGTTGCTGCTGGGAGTACCAAAACCACATGGACCTACAGCCTACCAAGACCTCTGGCTTGGGCTCCTGCAACAGCTAGATGGCCTTAGCCTCCCTGCCAGTCAGGCAAGAATGCAGGAACCTGCTCCCAGGAGGATGCCCGTGAGGGGAAGGGACTTGAACCCAGTGAGGAATGCCTGGGGGAGCCGGGGTTCTAGCCTGGAAAAGCAGCACAGGTGTGAGAGCTGTCCCCCACGAAAGCTGCCCATGGAAGAGACAGGTGCCTGCCTGGTCCCAGAAGAAGAGAGTCTTGAGCTGGGGAAGCTGAGGGAGAGGCTGTGCATAGGTGGCCTGGAGGGAAGCAGGATGGCAATGAGCCCTCCCCGCGCTCCTCTCCCCCTTGGAACGCTGGGGTGATGAGGAAGGAGGAGGCTGCAGCTCAGTGGCTGGGGTACAGCATTCTGACTGCTCCTCACTGGGAGGGAGAAATGGAGCCTTTCCCTGACATTAATTCTCGCCTCCTCCAGCCATCATCACCTTGTTAAGAGGGCTGATTAGGTTGGGATAGAATTAATTTGTCTTGCCCGGGCTGTTCGGGTCTTGCAGACTGAAGTGCGAATCCCTAGAGGCCAAAGCCAGGATGTCTCTTACTCAGGTTGGTCAAACCGCAGCCCCAGGAGCTTTTCAAAGAAGGGAAATATTCCCAAAGACACTGGTCTTCTTCCCATAAACACTAGGGAAGGCCTCCTGAAGGCGGTGGCCCTGAGCTTGCCTTAGGAGGTAGGATTTCATTAGCAGAGATGAGTTTGCACTAAAACCCTTGTTCTGGAATTAGTGTGGACAAGGCTGCTCTGGCTCGAGGTGGCAGCGCTGGGACTGCCCCCTACCGGTGCTCTGATGAGGACCATATGTGCTGGCTAGCCCCTCTCCCTGAGCCCACGGCAGCAGCTGGCCTTGGGCTGCTTTCCTCAGATAGGCTTGCTGGGAAAGAAAGGCCATATTTATTCCTTGAGCAGGATCTGTGGCGGCGTGACCTGAAGTAGGAACCGTGGGTCCAGGACCCATGATGGCATCTGTCCTCATGGAGCAGGGCATCTGGCCATCTCATTCTGAGTGTGTCCCGGAGGTGCGTGAGCTTGAAATCAATTCAGCCTGCTGCACATGTGATTTCCTAGGACCCACGCACCCGGCAAGGAAACATCCTCAGGACTGCAGCCAGGGATCACCATGGAGATCAGAGGACAGATTGAACCCAGGCAAGCCTCCATCACTGTCACCAGCCAGGAGCCTGCCAGGTAACTGACGGGTCTCAGCCTCCTTCTTAAGAAGGGGGAGACTGAGGCAAAAAGAAAGTAGGTGCATCTCTGAAAGGAAAAAGAGGTAGAAGTAGAGCAGTCAGACATCCATCAGTGAGCAAGTCTCTCTTGGGTCAGGGGGTCTGAGCTCAGGAAAGCTTAAGAAAAGCTGCCTCTATCTGAACTTGTTTTAATGAAAAGTTATATTGAGAGACTTGCTCAACTCTGGAATAATTCAGGGGGAAAAGCCAACCAGGGAGGGTTCAGGAAACAAGTGCAGGCAGCCATGGGAGGCCAGGTGCCCACTGCAGCAAGGAAAAGGTGGTGGCACTTCCGAAGCAGCCAGGCAGGTGCTCACCAGCACAGCATGTTCCTCGTACATAGCCAGATCTGAAAGATTATCCAGGCTCTCCCTTCTGTGACCTCTGTGCTCTGGCTTCAGTAGCTGTACCACCTGGAGGGAATCATTGCACTTTTTCTAGTTTCATCTGAGATGCTAATCCTGCGGCCCCCGGGCAGGGCAGGGCTGTAGCCAGCGCCCACTCACAGCAGCGGCTTACAAACCTGGACTCATGGCTTCCTCCCCCCAATTCTTTTTAATCCTCACCTGAGGATGTTTATTGATGTTTATAGAAAGGAAGGGAGAGAGAGGGGGGAGAGAGAAACATTGATGTGAGAGAGAAGTGTGCATGGGTTGCCCTAACTGAGGTTGGCACCTGCCACTTACATATGTGTCCTGACAGGAGTCAAACTCGAAACTTTTTGATATACAGGAGAATGCTCCAACTAATTCAGCTATCCTGCCAGGACACCATTTTTTTTTTTAAATGCCATAATTATTTTACATAATCATGTCTTCTACAGTTTTTGCTTAAGACAATTACAAACTTCTGAATTATTTATTCTTCATAGTTTTCATTGTGGAGACATTTACCAATACTAATCTCACTGTTCCATCTTAGCCATTTCAGTAATTCCATGTTTTTGTTTTACCAATGAAGTGATGACTTAAGGCTCTTTAATTTCATGGAAGAGAAGCCTTCAAACCAGCTCAAATTAAAAGACCTGGGGCAGGGGCGGGGCAAGGCAGGCTGGGGCAGGGAGGGGCTGGGGCAGGGTGGGAGGGGCTGGGGCAGGGCTGGAGCTAGGTGCTGGTGGAAGGTGAAATACTGGCCACCTCCTGGAAATGGAGCCATGGGTCCTGAAGGGAGCTGAGGAGGGAGGACCTGCTCCCTCTTACTGTCTGGTGGAGTTTCAGGTCTTGCTGCTTCTTGCTGCTTGTCTACTGCTTCTGTCTCAGCTCACACTTCGAAGGCCCAGGCTGAAAATGGCCTGCACCAAGTGATTTTGAGCTGAAAGATCCAACCCCTCTTGGAGTGGTTCTTAGATCAATGGCTTAAGTGACTGGTTCAGCTGTCCATTTCTGAGCCTCTGTGGAGGCTGGAGGTGGGAGGTAGGAGAGGTGGTATGGCCTCAGTTTCCCCTCCATGGCAGAGGGAAGACATGGAAGGGGAGTGTCCAGAGCAGACACGTTGAGCTGGGAGGCACTTGGCCAACGTCCACAGCAGCTGTAAGCATCTGCTTCTGGGACGTTTTCTTGCTTCAGTTTATTCCCTTAGGCTAAGGTCACAAGAGTGCAATTAGGGTCAAAGTGTGAGATGATTTGTGACTTCATTCCAGGTTGCTCAGAACTACTTTTATTGAGGTCTGTGGTGTGCACTGTCAGTGCCAATTCAGGAAACCAGATGCCAAAATACAAAGCTGAGCCTCTCTTTCATTCCCTCCTGGCAAAGACAGGATGACAGGATGCTGGCTCAGGGAGGCTGAAGCGAGGCCAGCTCTGTGGACATGGACTGTGGCCTCAGGGCCTGTGGCCCCGGTGGGGTCTGGCTCCAGGAGAAGAGCCAAGGCAAGGAGCGACAGAATTTATGCATAAGCCTGGGAGAAAATAAGAGTTCCTATAAGAACAATAATACAATTGCACTGAAGGGTGTATTCCTTAAACCCTGCTGGAAAGTTTCCACCACTTGGAAATAGAATTGTTTACTCTTCCTGTGCTTACTAGTTGTGACAAAGAGTTCCACACGGGGCAAAGGGAAAAGCTCATGCATGACTATTGGAAAGAAGGCTTGTGCCTTTGTGGAGTCAGGTGTCAGAAGGACAAAGCCATATGAGGATGTGGTCTCTTCCGAAGGGAGCTGGGTGCACACAGAGGAGACGAGAATAAACCACCCATAGGTTGAGGTACAGCCTGAGTCCAGGACCTGGCAAGAGGCTAGCACGTTCCTCTCCCTTCTCCATGCGCTGACTGTGCCCTTCCAGGCTGTGGCGCCTCATCGTCTCGCTGCGTACCTGGGCTTCCAGACATGCACACCACCGGGACCAGCAACCAGACGCCTTCCTGGAGCATATCCACGGTGCCGAGCTCAAAGAGGTGTCCAGCCGAGAAAGCAACGCCCAAAGCCAGGGTGGCCAGGAGCCAACAGATAGCGAGAGAAGGTGAGAAGCCAACAGGAGGTGAGTCACCTGGGCCAAGCAGGAGGCATCATTCGTTAGGTCAGCTCAAAGCCACTCCTGGAAGAAGGCTTCTGTCTTGGCGGAGCACCAACTGTCTCTGCCTGAGTCCAAGGAGTCCTGCAGGAGAGAAACCCTGACCCCGTCCTATTCAGAGCTCAGCTAATGTCCCTGGGAAATGGTGCTCTCAGAAACACATGTGGGGGTGCTTGGCTCATCCATTTCTGTCCACCACAGGACCCTCCTAGACTGCACTGTAACCCACCTTGATACGAACCCACCAGAAACTAGGAGCCTCGGGGAGAACCTCAATGGTACCCAGTTTTATGCAAAGGGATGCGTGCATTTGTCTGGGAAAAAAGTCTGCAGGTTGGTGAGAATTTTCAAGGGGAACCATTCATGTTCCAGATCAGGTTAAAAACCATGGGTAGGAGGAGTGCAAGGAGGGACCAAGCTAGGGTGGAGAGAGTGTTTACCTTTGAAAAGAGAAGGGTCTGCAGAACAAGAGTCTGGCATCATCTTGCCCACCCACAGCCTTCTACACACCTGTAGACTAATGGGAATGAGCAGTTGACTCTTTGTAGACTTCCCAGTGTGGCCAGATGAGTAGAGGGTTGAGCGAGAATCTTATCAGGGTCAGGCTCAACTGTATCCAGAGGCCTGGTCAGTGGCAGGAAGGGTCAGAGTGGGCAGATGAATTCAATGGTGCAGGATGGTAGCTGGTCAATTAGGGAGGCTTCTTGGGGGATGAAGCCTGAACTTTTGAGGCAAAGTCCCATGGGCAAAGCAAGGTGTCCGCAGAGCAGGTCTTGGTGCGATGGGTTTGCCTATGGACCAAAAGCACAGAGGTGTGAAAACGCCCATGGAGTTGAGCATTCGCTCCTTCCCAATCTCACAGGGAGTGTGGCTTCCTGGGTGCTCAGATGCTTGGAATGAATTCTCAGATGATCCTGCATGAGGAGAGGGATGCCTGGGCAGGGTAAGCAGAAGTCCCCAAATGGCATTTGGTTGGGTGTTTAGCATCATGGAAGCAGGGTCCTGAGGGTCAGGCTGGAATACTACAGGCCACTGGCTTTGGTCTCCAGATCTCCTAAGGGGTCTGCAGAGACCACGAACCAGCAAGCCACCCTCTAGCTCTGTGAGGCCACGTTGGCTTCCTGCACCAGCCATGCCCCAAAAGTGCCTGGTAGTAGACAACTTGGAGAGAATGCCTTTGACCATGAAGTACTGTGCTGTCCAACTTTAAATAGATGTTTGCTTGGATGCGAAACCAGCTCCACCTTCTACGGGGCTCTCACATTGATCAGGGTGGGTGGGACCGGAGGAGTTAAGATGTATGTGAGGGTGGGGGATGGGAACAGAGAGACTGAACCCTGGGACAGCTCTACCCACTGTCTGTGTCGGCCCTGCTAATGGGAAGTGACGGCTGTGACCGAATCCCAGAGCAGGTGCCCTTTGAGAGCCAGGCCTGTGCAGACAAGGGCGGCAGGTTGTCACTGCTGCTGTGGCATCCACTCTGGTGTGCAAGGCACTTGACAGCCTTATCTGAGGGCACTGAGGCCAAAGGCCACTTCCGGCCCATGGCTGCGCCCTTCATGCCGCTGTCACACAATTAAACTGCATAAAATAAAGTCGAATCTGAGGCAGATTTGAGTGCAAAGCCAGGCTCCTTGTGAAACAGTGGGTAATTCTTCTCAGAACACGCCCCCCCCTCCCCGACCCCCCCCCCCACGCTTGGTTAGCCAAGTGGTCACTCGCTCTTCCCCCAAGGCAGTGGTCAGCAAACTCATTAGTCAAAAGAGCCAAATATCAACAGTACAATGATTGAAATTTCTTTGGAGAGTCAAATTTTTTAAACTTAAACTTCTTCTAATGCCACTTCTTCAAAATAGACTCGTCCAGGCCTTGGTATTTTGTGAAAGAGGCACACTCAAGGGGTCAAAGAGCCGCATGTGGCTCGTGAGCCACGGTTTGCCGACCACTGCCCCATCATAGCAAACTAGTCACAACACATTTTGGTCCCTGATACCCCCATACCCTCATTCCTAAAGCTGCGTGCAAGGCCCGGGAGGTGGGATAGGAATAGCACCTGGAGACCGGTCCTATGCATGGAGCGGAGTGCCAGTTCCCATGTTTGTTCCCTCTGCTTCCTGCAGTGGCTGGCCCACACCTGCACTACTCAGAGGTGTGAGCATCTCTGCTTTCCACTGAGCCCTCACCTTTCCTCCTCCAAGATGCCCAGCTTTGTCTTCCTCTTAATCCTGCTTCCCACCTTCCAACACTGCCACATCATTCTAGAATCCTGTTCCTTCCATTGGAACACCATCGTGTCGACAAGGGGAAGGACATGGTCATTTCTTAGGGCAGGTCATTTGATCTCTGTCTCAGTTTCTTGTTTATAGAACAAGGGGTTGGATGGAATGGATGTTTCAAGCTTAAGAGCCTCCATTGCTGTGTATTTTAGTGCAAAGCCAGGCTCCTTGTGGAGCAGTGGGTAATTCTTCTCAGAACACGCCCCCCTCCCCTCCTACACACACACACCATACTCCTGGGTACCAGTGAGTTGCTCTCATTCAGGCAGACTCAGGCCAATTTGGAGGATGGAATTAGGGCAGTGGAAAGAGGAAAATTTTATTTATTTATTTATTTAGTTAGTTAGTTAGTTAGTTAGTTAGTTAATCTTCACCCAAAGATATTTTTCCATTGATTTATAGAGAGAGCATACGGGAAGGGGAGAGACACAGACAGAGAAATATTTATTGGTTGCCTCCTGCATGTGCCCTTGACCAGAATCAAACCTGGGATCCTTCAGTCCCACCAACCAACACTCTACCCACTGAGCCAAACCACCTAGGAAAGAGGAAATGTAAATTTGTCCAGAGCACAGCCTCTAGAAACAGTGACCCACTGCCATTCCTTTTTGTCACCAGATGCTGAGCCGAGAGATACTATGATGTGTGATCATGGCAAATGCCACTCAAGAGTCCAAGGAGGGCATGCACCTGTTTGACCATACATGTATGTTAGCATGTGGGCACCATTCTCCTGCCTTCTTCATGGAATGCCATGGGAATTGGTAGAGGAGCATTTCAGTTGGAGCTTAGGGAAAAGCCATCAATATCAGGGAGAAATGGAGGCTTTTTCTTATTTCCCTTTGTTCCTCCCGGAGAACATTTTTCCATTTTCCTCCCTGATACTTAGTTGCATTTTGTTTACATAAATTTGGACATCAAATCCAGAAACCTAAATGCCAATAATCAAGAAAAATGTAATTATTTCAGCTACAAAACAATAGTTATTGCAATGTGTGCCTGATTTAAAGCACCTGATTTTTTTTTAGTGTCTAAAATTTTACATGTCTCCTTTTCCCTCAATTGACCCCCTCCCTGATCCCTTCCCAGCCCAGGCAAGCCTCCACTGCCCCAGTGTCTGTGTCCATTGGTTATGCATGCATGTAAATCCTTTGGTTGCTCTCTAACTCCCTCCTCCCCTACCATTTGTCTCCAGATCGGTCTGTTCTTGTTCATCAAAAATTATGTTGATCATTATATCCCTTATATGAGTGAGATCATGTGATATTTACACCTTTGAAACCTGGGTTGTGTCCTTCAGTCAGGGAAAGCTCTGGGCATTAGAAACCAGGGACAGAGGCCCTGGGGGTCTCTCAGCTCCTTCATCCTAGGCTGCCACGAGGGTGAAGAAGGGGTTGATGGTGTTGGTTGCAATGAGCTCTTATAAATCTTTTCAGGGTTCATATCATGGGTCCAACACTACAGCCAAGGACCAAGGGACAGAATCAGAGACTGTGCCAAAAAGGGTCACCTAGACACAGAGGTACAGAAACAACTCCCATGGACACCTATCCCCCTTCTTCCACCTCTTCTGGCGTTTCCTCTTAGTTCCCTGAGTCCTGACTCTCCTTCTTGATCAAATTGTTCCAGCCAAAACCAGTATAGTTTTGCAGCTGTATGTAGGTCTTTTGGGTCAGTGCTGGGTGGATTTGGGGTGCGGTTGGATAGTGCTGAATCTTTCAGAGGCCCTCAGCAATTAGTAGCCAGAGGAAAGGCCAAAGTCTGTAATCTGAGGCCAAAATCCTGGACAAGGAAACCTGAGCCTGGTGCAATGAGAACCCTCAATAAGGTTAAGCATGCCCAATAAGCTGGTAGGAAGTGTCCTCTGCTGGTGTCTTGGTGTTAAGACCAGCGGCAGAAAGGACTTCAGGGAGCATGCATAAAGGACTGAGAATGGGTGACTGTTCTTGTTCTTCTCACTTAACAAGCTAAATAGATTTTATTCTTATTCTATGTATTCATATATGCACTGTCAGAAACTTTCAAAACACAGAGAAGCACACATGAGCATATACCCGCAGAGAAGTACATGTCATGTTAACAGGAATCCTATTATCAGATAAAACTCTTCTTAACATATTGGCAAAGATACCTCCTAGTTTTTCCTAGGTATAAAAATGGAACAGATAGATAGACAAATATATGTAACATGTTTTAATACAGATACCTATTAAGAGCATTTGCATCCCAATTGAAAGCTTTGTGAACTTGGGTAAGTTATCTGACCTCTCTGTGCATCAGTTTCCTGCCCTGTAAGATAGGTATTGCAATGTTGTTTGGCTTGCATATTTAGTGAAGACTAGATGTGTTAATTATGTAAAGTGCTTAGCACAGTGCCTGGTACATAGTAAGTACTCAATAAATATTGACTAGTATGTTAAGCAGAATAATTTCAGACTGTAGCTGGAGCCGGGCTTGGGGGTTGGGACCTCAGGTGGCAGGTACACCTGGGCCAGGCATGTGAGCACAGGTAGAGGATATGTTGTCACTGGCTGGGCTCCTTTGGTCCCCAAAGCATCCAGCTCTCCTGGCTGCCCACCTTACCTTGCCTCGATGCAGCACAACTTCTCGCTGGCCAACCCATAGCAGCTGCCTCCAGCAGCTGGAACTCACTGAAGACACCTTCTTTGACATGGGCTTTGTGGTCCTTACACCATGTCCAGTTCTTCGCCCCTGGTTTGGACACTGCGAGAGGCTTGCCCTGGAGTGTGAGGCTGCAGCTACCAGATTAAAAGAAATTGTTCCATCAGCAAAAGTTGATTTTGCTACCCACACAGACACGTGTAATTAGCATGGAGTCCATGGGTATCCGATCCCAAGGCATCTGGAGATGTGAAGAAGCAGGTGCTGGGATGGGCCCAGGACGGCTGAGGGGATGCAGCCACATGGACAGGCAGGCAGACCAGCGTCTGTTCCTCTCGGGACTGAGGAAGGATCGGAGAGACTCATGAGTGATAAAGAGACTTCTGTGGTGGATTTTTTCCAGGGGTTTATTCAGTGAAGCTCTGAGTTTCTAAAAGCAGCCAGCAACTTGAGGCCCTGACTGGGTAGCTCAGTTGGTGAGAGCATTGTCCTGATTTACAAGCCTGCAGGTTTGATCCCCTGTCAGAGCACATACAAGAATCAACCAATGAATGCATCAATAAGTGAGGCAACAAAGTATCTCTCTCTCTCTCTCTCTCTCTCTCTCTCTCTCTCTCTCTCTCCCCACCCCTTTCCTTCTCTCTCTCTCTAAAACAACAACAACAAAAATAACAATAATAAAATAAAAGCAGCCGGAAACTGGAGGGATAACTACAGATTTGCACACAACGAACACTGTTAAGTTTCTGGTGAACAAGTATAATGATAAGAGAGGGCACCCCTGTGTTTTGTCCTTCACATCTGATGAACACAGGTGAGGACAAGACTGGCATATACAGAACAGAAGATTTAAATTCATCCAGGAAAACATGTTTGGTGTCGTCCTCACATGACAGAAGACATCGAGATCCTGACATGGGCCAGGACTTCCCAGGGCTGGTTCTGCTGTAGACCTGAAATGAATGCCAAGGGTCCCGGCTGCTGGAGAAACTGGTGAGGGTGGTGGCCGAGAAATCCCTGCATGGATGCTGGACACAAACTTGACTTCAGCCATGCACTTTCCATTCTGGCTTGGGAAGCACAGCTGGACAGGTTTCTGTTGTTGCGACAGAATGGCAGGAAGAGAGGGCTTTGTCCTGCAGGAGTCCTAGTGTGAGGCCAAGGCTCTGGGGAGGGTCCTGCAGGACCACTTGTATGGCAGCCTGAAGGAATGCCTGAGGTCTGAGCCTGTTCCCAACAGTAGCATCAATCTGTAAAGGTAGTAGTCGGCAGAGCAGTGGTTCCCCACAGAGCCAGGCCCTAATCCCTATGCCCCATGGCTGTTTCCCTCTGTGGCCAAAGGGATTTGGCAGATGTGATTGGGTCTAAGGGCCTCGCGACAGCAGAGATCCCAATTTTGGATGATCAGGGTGGGCCCTCTAATCACAGGCTTCCCTCGAAGTAGAGAACTTCCCACAGCTGCAGAGAACCAGGGAGGTGAGAAGACTCGGACCGCCATTTCTGGCTTTGGAGTGGGGAGACAGGGACTGCAGCTGAGGATGCAGCAGCCTCTGTGGGCTGGGGATGCCTCAGCGCACAGCTGGCGATAACACAAGGATTCTGGTCCGGTTGCTGCAGGAAATCAAATTCTGCCAACAGTCCAATGAACAGGAAACTCATTCTCCCAAGTCTTCAGAAAGGTCACGGTCTGTGACGCCTCGATGTTAGCCTCAATGTTAGCCATGCCACGCTTTGACTCATAGATCTGCAAGGCTACCCTGGGTCATGTAAGCCATGCACTTGGGGCAATGTGTTCTGGCAGCATTACAAAATGAAGGCAGCTACTGCTTTGTAACAGCTAAACACCAGGGCCATTTGCCCTGGAATATTCTTCAACGATACTTGAAGAAACCTCTGGAATTCCCCTGCCAACGAAGCTATATGACTAGGTTGCTTAGGCTTCTGACTTTACATGGAGTGTCAGTAGCTATTCTCTTGTAAGCATGTTTGCATATAGCTTTGGTTACTTCCTTGGGAAATGCTATGTGAATTACACTGATCTTTCTCAATAGGCGCTTAATTAGCAGACATTTATTTCCCCTCTAGTGCCTCCCTCCAGGGTGTGCAGTAGGGAATCACAGGGGCCTGAGGATGGCTGGCGGGGAACCTGGAGGCAGGCCAGGTGCCTTACCCTCAGCCGGTGTCCTCAGCAATTCAATGGGCCGTAATGCTGGGCTTGCAGAACGATGGCAATGATGGACAGGTGACCTTGATGACTGCCAGTCCTTAAAAGACGGCTGTGAAGAAGAGGAAGCAGAGAGAAGTTCCTGTTGAGGTGATAGCTACACTCGAAGACCTTCCTGCGAGGGGAAGAGGGGCTGTCCTCCCCTCTCCCCCCGACCCCCACTCCCACATGCCAGCCTCGGGTATGGGAGCCTGCTGCCCTCCAGTCTCCCAGCTTGCTCCCCACCCAGGTTTTCATTCGATGCCCACATAGGTTTTGAGAACCAGCAGGCCACACCCTTCCCTTCAGAACAAAGCACTGTGTAGGTGACTTTGTCACCCTAAAGTGTGGGTTTGGGTTATTTCCCAGCACCTCACAATGCCTCATCTCAGCTGGTTGAGATGTCCTAGGGCAGTGGTTGGCAAACTCATTAGTCAACAGAGCCAAATATCAACAGTACAATGATTGAAATTTCTTTGGAGAGCCAAATATTTTAAACTTAAACTTCTTCTAATGCCACTTCTTCAAAATACACTTGCCCAGGCCATGGTATTTTGTGGAAGAGCCACACTTAAGGGGCCAAAGAGCCTCATGTGGCTCGAGAGTCACAGTTTGTCGACCACTGTCCTGGGGGCTCATGAACATGGGTCGGAAATTGCATGACACTGAGCTGAACAGGGCAGGGTGGTGGACACTCCTAAGCCTCACTTTGGGAATAATAATAACGATGACAATGATGATGAGGACGATGATGATGATGATGATGAGATCAGTAACCTTCTTTCGGCCAGTGTGCTAGAAAGAGCCACTCCCTGCTGTGGCCTTTCCCCTCTCCACGTGGTGGTGTGTGCGCTGTAAGGAAATTGTTTCCTATGTCCTCCAGTGACAAGGCAAGAAAGGAGAAGAGAAAGGGAGGAAGAGAGAAAGGAAAACTGCCTCAAACAAGAGGAGTAACACGAAGAGAAGTGCTTCCAAACTGCACCCAGGACCAGGACTTGGGGTCCAGGGTGATGCTGTCAGGCCTTAGGGGAGCCCTGGAGAGGAGGCTGCTGAGGGCTACAGACCGGGACTTGGTCCCAGGAGGCCAGGCTTATGAGTCCTGTGAGGTCTTGGCCAGCAGAGAGAGGCCTGACCCAGCTCTGGGCTCCCAGGGGGCCTACTAGGGTGTAGCCTCAGGGAAGCAGACAGGAGCTGTCCCTGTGAACCTGTGCCCCCCTCTGCCCCAGGCATTCTACCTGCCACACAAGTGCCTTTGCACAGCCCAGGTAAGCTGAGGCCTTTTGGGCTGGTGAGATACTGCAGTCCCAAATATCAATCCAAACCCAGTGGTGACAAGGGCTTGAGACAGTCCAGATCCTGCCAGTGAGAGGTGACCTTGCACTGCGGGTCCCAGGGAGGCAGGGAGGCCCGTCGCCTCTGGAACAGACCGGGGCCAGCACAGGAGCCATATGGGCTGGGGAGGAGACACAGGGACCCGGAAAAAAGAATCCTCAGCACCTCGGTAAACTCGAATCACCCACATCCTGGGAGAAAAACAGAAAGCGCCCTAAGTCTGGGGTTGGCAAACTCATTCATCAACAGAGCCAAATATGAACAGTATGATGATTGAAATTTCTTTTGAGAGCCAAAAACTGACTTCTGCGCATGGGCCACAAAGTTTCAATCGCACTGTATATGCACACCCACATATGGTATTTTGTGGAAGAGCCATACTCAAGGGGCCAAAGAGCCGCATGTGGCTCATGAGCCGCAGTTTGCCGACCACTGCCTTAAGCCATCGCTCCTCTGTGTGTAGCCACATTGCCCAGGTGACACCCAGGTTGGTGGTTTGGACGTGAGGCAAGACCCAGATGCTGAGAATTGAGCCTTTAGAGCAAGCATGTCGAGCTCAAAGGCTAACATGGGCCAAAATAAATGAGGCATGCAGCCTGCGGGCCACGAGTTTGCCACGTTTGCTAGATAACATCTGTGCAAGTGACACAAGCACGGTGGGAAGCCTTCCCAAGGGAACATCCCAGGCTCCCAAATCCTGCTCCAAGGGGAGCTGCCGAACCCTGGGCAAGTGTGAATGCACCTTGGCAGTCCCACCTGGAAGGCTTGGGTGTCCCGGGGATCTGCATTTCTACAAAGCTCCCGGACTCCAGCAGCAGCCCTGTGGCATCACCAAGCTGCCTTTTCATGCTCAGCATCTTCAGACATGGAGGATGCCAAGGGCACATGGGGATGCCACCATGGTGTGATAGGCAACTTGGCCTCCTGAGGAGCTGAGCTGGGAGGGGGCACCTCCAGTGTCTGCCCTGCCTCCCAGCCTCTCTCCCCATGTGAGCCCTGAGATCCACAGGATCTGATCTGGAATAGCCCTCAGGTTCCTAAGCCAGGCCAAGTGTCCAAGCCCCTCCAGAACTGTGGTCTCTCAGCATATGGCACTGTTTGTGGTGTCTGTTTCCAGAAAGAAGGACGCCATTGTGGTGGACCCCTCTAGCAACATGTACTACCGCTGGCTGACCATCATTGCCCTGCCAGTCTTCTACAACTGGTGTCTACTGGTGTGCAGGTAGGGGTGAGGCTGGGCCTCCACTAGGGAGGGGTGGAAGAGGGGTGGCTGCCCGGCTTCAAGACAGGACTCTGAGTGTCACTCAAGAGCCCGGACTCCTCTCGGTCATGCAGCTGCTGGTGCCTGAGTCTCCATTGGTGAGGCGGCTCTGGAGGAGGACCATGCAGGCTCTGAAGCCCGTGGGGAGCTGTGCCAGGGTCCACAGCACCTGGGAACCTTGATGGAGGTATAGGAGGAAGATGAGAGTGAGCTGCAGCTACTGTGAGGCAGGGTGCTCTGAGGAGAGGATGCTCTGAGGCAAGGTGCTCTGAGGCAGCGTACTCTGAGGGCAGGGTGCTCTGAGGGGAAGGTGCTCTGAGGGAAGGGTGTTCTAAGCAGGGTGCTCTGAACACATGATGTTAGGAGAAGAGGGTGTTCTTAGGGCAGGGTGTTATGAGCAGGGTTCTCTGAGGGCAGGGTG